>VZQC01003206.1:3848294-3885360 GCA_009823505.1 Rhizomys pruinosus
CAGCCCACCAACCATGGGGGGGTGACATGTTGTTTGTTCAATCAAGTTGATCAAATGAGTGCCAACTACTACTTCGCTGTAGTTTCACCATTCACCCCAATTGAGCCTTTACATTCTACCACACCCCCCTTCCGCAGGTTGTTGTGCCCTAGGCTTGGAAAGGGGCACAGGTGGATAGAAGTAAAACAGTCTACTCTCTCTGGAGCTGTGACTTGGACTCGTGGTCATTCGGGCTGTTTCCTTTCATGGCCTGACAGTTTGTCCAGAATAACCTTTCGATCCTACTAATGAAGCACAAGCATTAGATAATAGGTATTTAAGCAGAACTAATAGCTATGGTAGGTTCTTTGGCATAGACCATAGGTTTGGATGATATGTTAAGCCATGAATTACACATTTTCCCCCCTGTAAATATGACGGGTCTTACTTTGGCTTATAACATCTCCCAACTGTAAGAGGAGTGTACTTGGGGCATCACCATGGTTTATTTTCCTCCAAGGAGAAGAGCCAATAGCCAACTAGATTTGGGATATACAGCACATGGCTGCCCCGCTGCACAGTATTTCCAGCAGGGGAGGTGTAGCTGGTGCTGATGGTGGAGCCTTGCTTGACTCAGGGAGACCGTATTTGCTTTATTGGTTTAGTGGCTTTGGTAATACTCTCTGGCATTGCAGAGGCCATCTGTACCTTGCATGTGCGGTCTCAATACATCCCCCATGTTAACGTCAGGTCTTCGGCAGCAGGGTCTTATCGCCTCTCCTCCTGCAGGTATCCCCAACTCGGGCAAGGGCCTTCTACTTTTTGTGGGTTTGGATCCCCTGCCAACATCCCCTGGTAGAATAATCCATTGCTGATGTCAGAGCTCCTGCCTTAATATACTTGCCTAAGTGCATACCTAAGGACTTTAGTTTATAATTGGTTCTGAACAGAGTATAATCCTTTCACATTCTTATGCCTATTGTCAATTAAAAAGGCATATTTTTACCGGTTTTATATAAGAGATTACCTCTATAATAGTTGTCTCCAATTTGCATTGGGAGACCGACCTCATCATCGTCATATTCTCCTTGTTCTATGGGGGGAAGGCAAGAAAGTCTCTCATATCAAAACCTTTGTGGCACCTAGAAGGTATAGTTTCATTAGATCATTATAAATAGTTGTTACATGAGGATCCACAGAAGGGTTCGATGTTTATGGCAATCTGAGGCTTTTTCTTCTCGCATGTTGCAGACGGGCAACCCCAGTTGCCACTGGGGTACATCCAACTCAGCAAAGCGGATCTTTCTCTCAGCCATAAGGGGTGACATTCGTCCGGTGGAACAAACAATCTCCCATGTAGTTTAAAAGGAATGGCAAGGGTTGGACGAAAGGTCAGTGTCTGCGTATCCCCCCTTTTTTTAACCCATGAGCTCCCAGAAGACAGTGTGATGATACAAACTATAGGGGGAATCAAGCCACAAGATTTCATCAATTCACCCATGATCACCAAATTCACCCATGTTGTTTTTGGGTGACTATATATGATTAACTTGGGAAGCAAACTTAATTTTACGTTAAATCATCTTAAAGAGAATGCTACAAGGTGAACTGTACAACAGAGAAATATAGAGAACATTGTATCGTGCCAATCCCAAAGTTATTGCTCTACAGATTTTGTGTAAAACAAATGTGGACAACAGCGAATTAATCTACATTAACTCAGAGTGCATTACCGTTTTATCAGAGTCTGTAAACAATGTTGTTTAATACACACATATTTACTTTTACTAAGTCCCTAAAACACCATGTATCCTGTAACAGTGTCTAGGTGAAACTGGGTACTTGTTAACTCATGTCATTTAAATATGCCTTAATCGAATATACACCCGTGCCCCTTTCCCTCCATCCCCCCTCCCAATTCACCATTTCACCATTTTCTGATGCAGTCTTTCGTGTTGTTGTTTTTTATATATGATCCCTCTCCATGAAAAATATTTTAATCTGGGGTTGTTGGTACTAGAATCCACATATGAGGGACACCATTTAGTTTTGTTTTTCTGGGACTGTGGTACTTCGTACATAATGTCTTCAGCTCCATCCATTTCCCTCAAATTCATGATGTTGTCCCTCTTTACCGTCTGCATAGAACTCCATTGTAGACATGTACCACATTTTCTCTATACACTCGTCCAGTTGAGGGGCACCTGGGCTGGTGTTCCAGCTTTTTGCTATTGTGAACAAGGCTAAACAACTAGCGTGGCATGTACTTTGCAGTAAGTTGTGTCTTGTGGGTATATACCCAGGAGTGGTATGACTGGGTCAAATGGAAGGCTCATTTTGAGTCTTCTAAGGTTTCTCCACACTGCTTTCCATAGTGGCTGTACAAGTTTACATTCCCTACCAGCATGGATAGTGTACCCCTTTCCCCCAACTCTCCAGCATTTGGTATCATTAAGTTTTCTCTGACCTACCCAGTCTATTGGAGTAAGTGATATCTCAAAGTAGTTTAATCTGCATTTCCTAATTATCAGAGATGTTGAACATTCTTAAGATGTCTCGCCACTCTAATTCCTCCTCTGTAAGTCTCTATTCAGATCTTTGCTCCCATCTTTTGAGTGATTCATTTGTTTTCTTCTTCTTTGTTTTTGAGTAGTCTTTATACTCTGGACAATTAATTGCTTTGTCAGATGTCTGCTGTGAAGGTTTCCTCCCACTCTGTGGGTCTTCGCCTCCTCTCTTTATTGTTTCTTTTGTTGAGAGAAGCTTTTGAGTTTAATGAGACCCATTTGTCAATTGTCAATACTCAGCTGCTTTTCTGATTTAGGAAGTCTTTTCCTACTCCTCTTGTAGTCTGCTGCCAATTCCTTTCTATCACACCAGAGTTTGGGGTTTCACGTTGAGGTCTTTGGTCCACTGGAGTTGACCTTGTACAAGGTGAGAGGTAGGGGTTTAATTTCATTTTTCTACGTGGTGATCCAGTTTTTGCCAACACCATCTTGTGAAGATGCTGTCCTTCCTCCATTGTGTCTTACTTGGCCCCTGTCCATATGAGGTGGCCTGAATTGTATGAGCTCAGGTTTGGATCTTCAGTTTTATTCCATTGGTCAACTGGTCTGTTTGTGGCCAGTACAAGGCGTCTTTATGACTATAGCCCATAGTATAGTTTGATGTCCTGGTATAGCGATCCCCCCTGTATTGCTCTTTTCACTCAGGGATATATATATATATATATATGAATTTTAAATCCATTCTGCTGGTGGATCACATGCACATGAAATTATGTGTTCTTTTCTGTACTTGATCTATTTAACTTAGCATAACATCCTCTGTTCTATCAAGTGACTCTTTTTATGGTTTAATTGTGTTCTGTTCTATGTGTATATGTATGTGTGCGAGTGGACACACCTGCACCACCTTTTCTTTATCATTCATAGGTTGATGGGCACTTAGGTTGTTTCCCCTTCTTGGCTATTGTGAATAATGTTGCAATTCAGATGGGAGTGCAAATGTCTCCTTGATATATTGATTCCACGTCTTTTGGATGTGTTCCCAGTAGTAAGATTTCTAGATCATATACAAGTTCTATTTTTAATTTTTGGAAGCAACCCCCATATACTTTGGCACAATGGTGGTACCAGTTTACTGTCTCACCAGCAGAATGGATTTAAAATTCTGATTGAATTGGTTTAGAAATATAAAAGGTCAAGTGTAGATGACAGGAACCCTAAGCTCTGCAGTTATGTGGGGTCAGATTAACATTTGGACAAAGTGGGCAAATATTATTCATGATGTGATTTGAATAGTGTTGATGCCCAAGGTAGCAAAAAGATATCTAACTTTTCCCTATTCTTTGTCTGACTGCAATTCATCCATAGCACTTAATCCCTTTAGTTGAAGGGATTGACCTCTGTTAAGATGTAGATCCACAGGAATTATTATAATGGAATTTGCATTCCTAGACTACTGCTCCCCTCTTTTTGCTTCTTTTTATGACCCATGGTCTCCATTTTCTTACCACCAGCTTCCTCTTTAATGTCATCACATGCACCTGCTTTCTCTTCTCTTGATGATCTTCAATGATCCTGACCAGCACTTCCTTGTCACTTGTCACATTGTACTCTGACCTCTTCTTTGGAGCAAGCTTCTTCCTCAGGGTGTGCAACCTGACATGTTATGAATCTCTTCTACAGAACCTCATGGGGCTTTTCCAACCTTCAATATTTCATCTTCTTTCTCCTAGATGCTCTCTGTATAACACTAATGCTTATGTCACTCAATGGCTGATCAGCTATGTTTATCTATATTTTCTCTGAGTTTCAAGGCTATAGGAGATGGATATATTACTATCCTTTCAGAGGTGAGGAAATCAAAGTTCTGAGAGCTGTCCATAAGAACTGGAGCTGTGAATTTCATGATGTTTCCTGACTTTGAGTTCATGCTCTAAATATAGATGTTTTCAGGTGCCACTTTTCAACCCCTTTTCTTTCTTTTAAACTTTTCTTCACAGTGGGTGCCTTAATAGCTTTGATTTCTCATTGACTCATCATAAATGAATGCTTATTTGAGGATGTTGCAAACATGGCATCGCCTGGGAATTGCGTACCTCTATTGCAGCCCAGTGGGACAAGGAGGTAAATGGCCACAGCAGCTCACCATCAGAGTCCTGATTTTTCTTCTTACTAGTCTTGCAAGGTTATTCTATGTTTGCTAGCCTTATATTCCTCATTTCCAGAATAGGACCTAGTAATTATGACTCTATTATTGTGTGGATAAAAGGAAATTATTTAGGCAAAACATTGAACATGGAGTCTGAGACACAGGAAAAGAGCAAGTTTAATGTGTTAAAAAGACCTGAATGGGTGTTCTTGGGTGAACTTTGTTCACATCTATTCTTTTCCCACCCATGGTAGCCAGTCACCTAGATTGGAAATACTAACTCTACCCTTTTTCTTGTTTTATGAGTGAGCTTTATTTATCTGTCTTTATTGTGTTTTTCCTACTTTGGTCTCTGCTGACTCATCATATGTTCTGTATTTTACTCCCTCTCTGACCACATGACCCTCTTATGTGAGTCAGTTTGACTTTTCACAAATGGTGTTTTCATTGTATATTTCCAAAATGGAACCTGAAAACAAATACACCTTCATATGAGATCAAAGGTATCTGTGGTTTGAAATCCTCTCCAGTGTGTTTTCTTCATAATAGAATGAGCATCTACTTTTGATCCAAAGCTTCTGCTTAACCAGCGATTCTACTCCCAGATCTAGACATTCGTTCTTTGTTGTCACTTTCCTGCTGTCTCACTCTCATCCTTATTTAGGAAGTCCCCTGGGAGCCTTCTGTCTCTCTATCTGTTAGGATGTAGATGTGGAATGTCCCCTACAGTTCACGTTTTGAATGCATTCTGCATAGCTAATAGAGCTCTCCTGGAAGGCTGTAGTGTCCTTGGGGTATGGGACTTGGCTGGCAGAAGCAGACTATTAGAGGTTGATATCTGAAGGTTTTGCCAGCCCATGGTTGTGACAGTTCTCAGCCTCTTGTTCTGCTATCATGTGAGAAGTTTCCACCTCTGACTCCCACCACCATGGACAGAGCTGTTTCACCATGCTTCCCTACCGTGAGGGACTAAAATACCTCTGAAACCTTGAGTTGGAAACAAGTCTTTCCTCCCCTAGGTTGCTTCTGTTAGATAGTCTGGTCATGGGAATGCAAAATAATTATCAAACTACCCAAGTGACTTTGGTCCCATATCACCTTGCAAAACTCTTCCATTTCCTTCTCATTTATATTTCAGCTCCAATTAAAAAAAATCAGTTGCTATTTGTTAATCACTTGTTATATGCTTTATTGAATAGTATTGGTCTGAAAATGCTATAGTTATCAGGCGCATTTTATAAATGATCAATAGATTACAAGAATTAATCAACTTGCTTAAGACCTCAAGATTTCACAGTTGAGCCCTTCTGTGTAACACAATTGCTACTTAAGACTTACTCCCATTCTGAAGTTAACATTTGCCATATTGTACTCATATTTTGAAATATTTTATGAGAATAATTACTCTCTAATCAGACTATAAGCTTCTTTTAAAATTTTTTTTAATTTTATTTATTTCTGTATGTGTATGAATGTACTGTCTGCATGCAAGTTTGTGCACCCGTGTCATGCAATGCCGCGGAGGTCAGAAGAGGGTGTCAGACTCTCCTGGAACTGGAGTTCTCCTGGAATTGGAGTTTCAGACGGTTCTCAGCCACCATGTGGGTGCTGGGGATCGAACCCTCGTCCTCTGCAAGAGCAGTCGGCGCTCTTAACCGCTAGACCATCTCTCCAGCCCCCAGACTATAAGCTTTTAAAGGCCATCTTGTCAGAACTTAAAAAACATATGCATCCATACCTGTAGATAACTTACATCTAGACATTCTACAGAGAATCAAATGGATTGATGGAACTAATTATAAACATAGGGTCTCCAAAGTTCTTTGTGTTCTGAGAGTTCTGAGAGAGATAAAAGGGAGCTCAGACTGGCCCAGAAGAGATTAATTAATTGTTTATTTAGTTTTTTAAGTCGTACAAAAGTTTATTTTTATTTTATTATTCTAAAATATAAACTATAGCACATAAAATTACATCTAAGCCCCAACTGCAGTATAAAAAAAAACTTAATATCTATTATATATCTATATATATCTATATTATCTATATATAGGCATGGTGGTGCATGCCTTTAATCCCAGCACTCAGGAGGCAGAGGCAGGCAGATCTCTGTGAGTTCAAGGTCAGCCTGATCTACATAGTGAATAGTGAGTTCCAGAACAGCTGGAGCTACAGGGAGACCCTGTCTCAAATAGCCTAACACACACATGCACATATGCCAGGCATGGTGGTACATCCCTTTAATTCCAGCACTCCGGCAGCAAAGGCAGGTGGATCTCTATGATTTCAAGTTGGGTATAAAATTTGAGGTGACAGTACTCTTTCGGCCTACTGAAGACATCATTCCATTGTCTTGTGGCTTTGTTATTGTTGTTAGAGATTCTCAGTCAGTTTAACAGATGCTCCTTTGAAGCTAGTGGAATTTTCTTCTCTAGATGTATTTAAATTTACTGTCTTTGTCTCTACTCTTCTGCACTCTATGATAAGTCTAACATTTTTAGCTACATTACTTGGGTGATAGAGTGATTTTTACCCATGTATTGGTATCATTCAACAATTCTGGCTCACCCTCTGCCATTATCTCTAGATATTATCTCTGTCATACACACACACACACACACACACACACACACACACACACACACACACACACACATTCTTTTAAATGTATGCCAGACTTTCAAAGTCTGTCCTGTGTTTATTATCCTCTTTTCTATGATTTTCATTTTTCTGGCTCTGTGCTGTACTGTGGATACTGATACATATTCTATTTCACTAATTTTCTCTTTAGTCAAAACAATTATAAGAGAAACCTGGAAAGCTGAACAGAAATGTAGCAACTCAGCAAGTCTCCACTCATCCATTGAGTTTTTCACTGTTACTGCTTTGTTCTTTCACAGGTGTCTTTTCAAATGTGGTATGTTGAGTTTTATGCTTTTCTGATCTCTGTAGTTATCTTTAAGATTATATTTTATAGCTCTTACATCATAAACATATTTTGTGATCTTTATATAATCATTTCTACATCTGAAGTACAGTATGCTAGTCTGTGTTCTCATGCTTATTGCTGTGGAGTCATTAGCAATGTCTATATATTGTCACTTTGCTTGAAGAAAAGGTAACAATAATTAAAGATCTGGGATGAACCCACAGAGTTTTCCTTGGCTTCTTCTTGGAATTTTGTCTGGATGGAGGTTACCCTAAAGAGCCAGTTATCATTATTCTGAGGCTGTCATTCTTTAGTGTCCTTGCTTCTGGGGTACATTGATGTGCCTCCTGTTAGATCTTCAACCATGTGCAGGTCTTGGGAATGGTGAACGTTTTCATTACTCCGCAAGGACATAAACACCAGTGGGTAAACTTTCAGAATGAATGGGTGCCCTCAGCAAGTTGCCCTCTATCCAACTCTCAGAATTCTCATGCTCCTGAAAGCTTTGTAATGTCTTACTGTGTTTTCATTTTTTAGACTTGGAAGTGACTTCAGCTTTATTTATTTATTTTTCAAAGCCAATTTTTATTGAAGCTCTATGCATTTCATATAAAATTTCCAATCAAATCTAGACCCATTCCCCCTTCCTTGCCCCCACCAACCCTGCTAGAGCTCATGCCCCCCCCACCAAAGCTCACGCATTCTGCCAAACATGTTTTTCATCTTTTTCTCAGTCTCTTAAAATTTTCGATGCAGAAGTTTAGCATTTTAGTCAGTTCTTTTTTAAATTTATTTTATTATTTTTTATGTGTATGAGTGTACTGTCTGCATGTAGGTTTGTGCACCTGTGTCCTGCAATGCTGTGGAGGTCAGAAGAGGGTGTCGGATTCCCCTGGAACTGGAGTTAAAGACAGTTCTTAGTCACCATGCTGGGAATCGAACCTGGGTCCTCTGCAAGAGCAGAGGCTAATTGCTCTTAATCACTGAGCCATCTCTCTAGCCCCTTAGTCAGTTCTTTGACCCAGTCTCTTGTTGTTGTTGTTGTTGTTCCTTCCAATTTCCATCACTCCAACATATGCATACATGCATGCCACATATATCAAGATTATGACATCATAGGTTTAGCATCTTCAGCTTATGATTTTTTAATTATTATTGTTCTTTTTTCTTTGTTAGGCTGAAAGATGTCATGTTTTCCTTAAGGAATTGTTTGAAAGCTCCTCCTTGGCAAGCCCAAACAACCATCAGTCCTGCCCTTGTGCTCCACACTGGGGCCTTCCCTTCCCATGGTCATCAAATGAAGTCCAGTAAGCACTGCCATCCTGTCTTGATCTTCCCGTACTGGTCTCCGTGATACAGCTTGGGTAGTCCAACAATGGCAGTCTATACTCTGAAGAGGCTGAAACCCCAGTAGTAGCTCAGTTCACAAGCTGGATGTCTCAGCAGTCCCCATCTGGCACTGAAGGTTTAGAGGGTTCTTGGAGAGACATGAGTTTTCAGTCCATACTAGAAGGTTGAAAAGCTGTGTCTCATGTCTTTGAAGGATGGCAAAAGCAGTGGTAGCCACTGGGTAGCTACACTTGCCAGTAAGAATTGAAGACACGCAAAACAACAGTGCTTTTTTTTACTTTTTGTCTTTTTACTAAGATCTCAAGTTCTATACCTGAAGTACAATTTCTCAGGCCTTACTGATTATTTATTTCTGGTTATACTTTCCTTTTGGATGTTTAAGGCCACACAGTTAGCCCAGATTAACCAAAGTTTTTGTTTTTTCAAGGTCAGTTGAGGATCTGGTCTTCAGGGTCACTCAGGTTTTGCAGGGAGAGGGAACCCCTGGCTCCTTTTGGCTTTTCATTTACCAGTTCCATACACTTGAGGACAAAGTCAGGTCTTGCTAGACCAAGCTTCCCTTTTTGAAGCATGAACAGATTTTCTTCTTTATAGACTGGACACTGGCTGAAGTACCATTAGTGGATCTCCAAGGCCTCCATGCACAGGGAGACTGGTTACTCACATTTGCAGGAGATTTCAAGAGATGTCCTCATGTATACTCCCCTGGGACTTAGTTGAACTCTGAGGTCAAGGAATAAAGGCATTAAGTATGGTCATTAAGCATCCAGAAAGGCTAAGTTGCACCAGCCTGATACTTTTAACTACTCTATAATATTTTAGAAAAGGCTTGGACAAAAGTTCAAGCAGCCTTGTATAAGAAATACTAAGAAATGCTCCCATAAAATACTGTGGTTAGACACAATATCACGACTAACTAGTTTTTTTTTCTCATTCTTTTGATTTTATATGAGGAGCTGAAAGGAGCAAGGGGCTCCCACCCTGTCCCCCAAAAAAGAACCCCAAGAGGCCCCTGAGGACCATATCCTCAACTGACCTCAACAAAACAAAACCTTGGTTAGTCTGTGCTGTGTGGCCTTAAGCATCCAGAAGGAAATTACAGCCAGAAATAAATAATCAGTAAGACCAGAGAAACTGTAATGTAGACATGAAACTTGAGATTTTAGTAAAAAGACAAAAAGAAAAAACAGAGCACTGTTGTTTGGCCTGTTTTCAGTTCTTACAGGCAGGTGTCTCTGCTCTGTGGATGCCACTGCTTTTGGAACTCTTCAAGGACATGTGATTTTATATTACTTTAAAATATGAATACATACCCTCCACCAAAAATTCCGAAGTCTGACAATAAATGTTAGGTTAATTCTTGGGAAGCTGTTAAGGGATTCAAAATATAAGAGCACAGTTGTTTTCAGATCATGAGGAATATAACATTAACATTGCTCAGTTTGCTTTACAACTAGGTATTTGGTGCTAGCATCCACAGATGAGGGATACCATTCATCGTTTGTTTTTCTGGGACTGTGTTACTTCAGTTAACATAATATCTTCTAATTCCATCCATTTACCTATGCTTCAGTTGGTCTGGCAAAATCCCCCGATCTAAGCTCTGTACACTCCTAGGTTAATTATTTATTAACAAAGTTTTTGTACTTAGGAAGAAAAAAACAGTATACATCCTGATGTTAGCGGCCTTCTATGAATATAAATATGTGTTATTACGTTGTGCTATTCTGAAGTATTCTGGAATGGATCCATAGGCCTACTTTTGCATTTTCCCTCTAGAATAAATGGGTTTTTTAAACCACAAAATGTCACATTTGATTACAAAAGACCAAAATGAGTCAGTCTTCTTGGTCAGAAGTCACTTTTTTAGGCTTTCATAGCAAATTACTAAATTCATATTCAAATATTACGGGCAGCATTGGTTTATCGTGTTGCGTTCCCCATTAATGACAAACTTCATTCTTGGAATAGTTTGATCAACAGTGGACCTGATCTGTTCTGAGGTATGCTCTATTCTGTCTAACAAAGGGTTCATCTCATATTTATTGAAAAGTATATCAGGTATGGTATGAAAAAGGCATGAATAATCTTTGGTAACAGTCTTACAAAGGGAGAGGTTTTATTTCTTGACCCTCCTGACTCAGAACAGCATACAAAACCATAGAGAGATGTTATCAACCTATGTCCTCATGTTGCTTCCAATATTTGTGGGGGAAGAGTTGTTTTCAATGTCATTGTTGTTTTCAATGTCATTGTTATCTGCAACGTTATCATCACATCTCACACACAGAAGCATTGTTCTCAATCAGGGCCATCACTGAGCCACAAATAGGGGATATGATTAAAACTATGAGTTCATCTTAGTTTCTAAGAGGTTATTATACGGGTATTCCAAATCACTGTAAGACTGGTTACATTGTTTTTCCTAGAAGGAGTACATAGCTCTAAATATTCTCAAAGTAAAAGATTAACTTGGTTTATAAGGTTATATAAAATTTCCATTTATAAAGGCTTGTTGAAAAGAGTTTTTTCCAGAAAAGTCATTCCCACAGCTTAGCTTCTATTAAACACTTACAGTGAGGGAAACCTAAATATGAATCCTTGGTAATATTATCACAAATGGCCCCTTGTCCTTCATTATGTTCCTGAATTTACCTAAGATTTGAAAGTAGACTGGGAGTTTATACTTATGTTCCAGGGAGGAGAATTTTAGGAATGGTTTTTGAACAGGTAAGAGAAAAAGAGCATTCATAAAAGGCTGTTAGTTAACATGAGAGATATCATCTTGAAATAAACATATTTCTAGACCAAATTCACAATGAGAGTATCTCAGGGAGTGTAGCCCATCACCTACTTGTTCTTCCTTGTCTCTCTGGTTTTGAAATTCTGTTCTGTTAAGCCCAGCTCCTTTCATGGATTTCTGAAACCCCCAATGACTCCTTTCAATACCTATCATATCAATCAATCAATCAATCAATCTCTCATTTTGGCAAACCTTTTATCCACTGCCTCTTTTTAGACCTTACTTTTCCTCTTTCATGCACCTTGGCAGAATCTCTGAAGGACTAAAGATTCTGGTCTTTTTCTGTGTGTAGATCTTGGTAATTATATTCTCAATTAAAAATTAGGAGTCATTTTCTCCATACCTAAGCCCTGAAGCTTCCACCCAGTATTTACAACTTGCTTCTGACTCAACCTGCTTTAGGTTATGAACTCACTAGATGCCAAGCCTACAAGAACATAATTGCTTTTCAAGCATACCTAGAATCTTCTGAGCTTGGGTAGGGATGTTAAGCGTTTGATGCACGTATTTACTCCATCATATTTAGCAGAATGGTAAAGTGAATTCCATGTATTATTCCATATAATCTACCAAGAATTATGTGGTCTATGGGTTTAAATCCCTTTGGTTTCTGGGGCAAATTTTAAATTAGAGTTCAAAATAGTGTGATTAGTCAGCTATCATTGAAACTGTGTGGTGCACTAGAGGGTTGTAGGAAAGTGAATGGAAGACATTCATTTCAGAGGAAAGAAAAACACACAAATCTATGTAGGACATGATGGTGAATGCCTGTATTCCCATTGCTTAAGAGGCTAAGGAAGGGTGGTCAGTTGGAGACCATCCTGGGCTATATAGTAAGTTTGATTCTAGCCTAAGATCTATAGGAAAGTTCTATCCCCCAAAATAGTCATATCACAGATACAAAGCAAAATGTTAAGGGAATAAATAGTAAAGAAAATTATTTTTTATGAAGGACTTGGCGAGAACTTTATGAAGGAAACATTTAAGCTTCAGTTTAAAAGACAGTGATGGTATCACCAAGCAAATGGTGGGTGGGCATTTTCAGAGAAGTGGGAGAGAGAATCAAGGGTGGCCAATTACAAACATGATGGGAAATAGCTAAAAAGTCATATTTAAAGCAATATTATAGCAAATAACAGTGAATAGTAAGTCTCGAAATCTGGGGTTGGAGTCAGAGAGGAGTGGAACTTAAGGGATATTAATAGGAAATCCATTGAAATTGTCACTGACATATAATATTGATTCCCTGATGGCTGAAAATTCTAATCATCTTTGATATAAAGTCTAGTTAAAACATAAATATTCACCCCTCTCCCTGAGGACAGGAGACCTTTCCAAGCTTACAAAGAAAGCATAAAGGATGACAGTGGGAAAGAAGAGAATGAAAGCAAGGTCCTTGGGTATCCATGCTCCAGCACATCATGCAGAATGCTGATCCATGGCATGGTGCAAAATGCTGACTGCCTGCAGCATTCTAGTGAAGGATGCTCGAAGCCTGATTGTGGATGAATAAGAGGTAACATATTCCAGTGTCTTTGTTCTCTAAGTCACTTTGCCATCCATGGGGAGAATGTGTGGCTTCTCAAGAATCTGAACATAGTCTTTACAGGCATTCTGTCAGCACAACAGCAGATTGTTAACCATACAAACCAGTCATTAACTGTGGGCTGTGGGCAGAGCTAATCCCGAGTGCTTGCAGAAAATTTAAGCTGCTGCTGACGGGCTGACAGCAGCTGAGTCCTTAGCTGGTTTAGGCCTGACTTTCAGCCATGATAACAGGGTTCAACTTTTTCTTCAGTACTGCCATTGGTTTCTGTTTGGAGATTTTTTTCACTGAATAAAAGAAAAATCATGGATTGAACTTTCTTTCCCCTCCATAATACAATGACAGAACTGGGTAGAGATTCCAAAGATCTCAGTATGTGACCATCACTTATGTGTGGAGACTGAGGCCCAAGAGATGGGAGGACTCTTAATCAAAGTTGGCAGTGATTTTCTGGCTATCTTTCCAGCTCTTAATACTTAATTCTTAATACCTCTTCCAAGTGATTATACTTAGTAGACTTGAGAAGTAATGGCTATTTTCTCAGTTTCTAATTAATAGTTCCCTTTCTTACAACTTCCCTTGTATATCTAAAGTTATAAATTATGGTCTTTGATTCTGATCCTTTTTATATCTCCATGAAATGTTTGATGAAATGGGTCTCAAGCCAAGTCAACACCACCACCACCACCACCACCACCACCACCACCACCATCACCACACCACAGCAACAAATATTGACAGAAGAGAAGGAAGTTTTGAGAAACATGTGTACTGCCTGCTTGCTCCAATGGACATTAGCATATAACTGAGTATATTCCATCTCAATGTCATAAAAAAGTACCTTTACAAATCTTATTTCAGAAGTTATTCATTGAATAAATAGGATGTAAAGCTTCCTACAGTATGTAAGGTATTGAACTGGCTTCAGAGATAAGTAGACCACTTTTTATTTTTTTCTGAGAAAGTACATTTATGTGATCAAGAACCTGGATCACAAGTCCAAATTCTAGATATAAGCTGTGTCCAACTAAGATTCATAAAAGCAAAATTTTCCTGACCGTCACATGGAAGCTCAGATACTAACTCCCCATGGGAAATGTAACCACTCTGTGCAGATGTGCATGTTTAGAATAAGCAGTGTCAACTGGAGACTGGCAGTGGCAGAGAGCCCAGAACCCAGGAGATACATGGAAAGTCTGCAGGTAAAGGGAAAAGCGTGTGAAATGTTCCTGGCACCACTCCCATGGTTAGCAGAATCCAGTGGGTGAAGCTGCACAGTAGGGCATCTAGGTATAAATGTTTGACTGGATAGGACTTAACATAAATGACAGAATGCATGAATCTGAGGTGTGGGTCTATGGGGAAGGGGGACTAAATTTGATTAAGATCTCTTATATGAAATATACAAAAACTCAATAAAAATATCATTTTAAAATGCATGGCTTTCTCTTTACTTCCTCCTGGCAACTGTTGGGATTTTCAGCTTGCTTGCCCTGGTGATTTTCTCTCAAACTCTAATAAAATTGTTCTCAGGCTTCCTTCCAAGTCCATTTCTAAATTCTTTCATTGAAGCCACAAAGAGAACCCTGGTTGCCTTGTGAACACTCTGGGTTCTTACCTGAATGGACTAATGAGCTACACTTATGGTATTCTATGTCTTCTCTACTTCTCTCTCCTCAAGCTCAAACTCTCATGTTCCTCCCACAAATCACTTCAAAAGGCTTGAGAACCACATAACCAGGTTATCATAGCGGCTCCCCCACCCCCAGTTAAGTTTTCTCTTTTAGTTATGTTTTCATCACTGTGACAAAATACCTGACAGAAACAACTTAAGAGGGAAAGGATTTATTTTAGTCTCTGATTTAAGATGGTATAATTTATCATGGCAAGGATAGCATGGTAGCTGGTTCTCCATGTTGGCAGGAGCCTGAGCTGGTCCTATTGCAGTGGCAGGCACAAAGCAGAGCGCTGGTGTCAGAAGTAGACCCATAAGGCTTTATGCATGCCAGCTAGGTCCTACATCCCAGAGGTTCTGCAACCTTGTAAATCAGCAACATGAGCTGTAGGCCAAGTGTTCAAACTCATGAACCTGTGGAGGACTTTTCACATTCACCCTACAGGACCAAGTAGAGAAATTTATATTCATAAAGAAAAATTTTAGGTAGCAACAGACAGAAATAACAACAGCATCTCATTTATTTAATTTAAAGAACAAAGTTAAACTACTGGACAATGATTTTGAAAAAAATCATACTGGCTATTCACAGGACAAACTTAAAATTGTTCTAAAAGTGCTGGACAATATGCTGATATATAATATATTAATGTGGTATACAAATTTCAAACCAGCAGAGGTATAAAATGGAAGAACGAGAGAAAATTCCTTATTCATTATGAAAGAATAAGAAAAGGAAGACAAGGAAAAGAAAAGACAAGAACATGTCTTAGTGTGGTTTCCTCCAAAATGCAGAAGTTGAAATAAAAGCTACAACATGGGTAGTTTACTTAGGAAGCAACCCAGAGGACACAGTTAGAGATTAAAAGACTGAAACAGAGCATTACAACAGAAGCCATTCTGACCGTATTGATACACACCCTTAAAGAGTCAAGAACTATCTGCCTGATGGATGGAAGTGTGCAGTGCTGTTTGCTGCTTTCTGTCCATTCCCCACCAAGCAGTTTCACTAAACCAGCTGTGTGCATGTGTCCGAACAGTGCACATTTTCTCAGAGGCCTCCAGTGCAGTAGCAATGCAGACACCTTAATGGGAATAGATGAAAGACAGATGGAATAGCAGTCCTGAGCTGCTATCAGGTTACACCTGCATGGAGCTGGTTGCCCTGACAATGATGGAATAAAATGAACGATTAACATGAGGTTAATCTGGGTACAAGTGTTGCTTCATAGAAGCATGCGGAGGACTAAAAATAAAATAGTAGAAATGAATACAAATTTATCAGAATTCACAACAAATGTAAATAGTCTCAACTGTAGTTAAAAGAAATGTAAATATTAGTTCTAACTTCTGTGATATTTACAAGGGTTATACGGAACATAAGGGTACAGAGTTGCAGACTAAATGTTAGAAAAACCCTGTCCACCACACAGCATTCCCATCTCTCCTGGCTTGTTGCTTTGTCTGTAGACCATAAGGGGTCTGCTAGGAGTCTTGGCTCATCTTTTCCCACTGTGCTTCAAGTGAGAGTTGCAATAGAAACTAGAAATATCCTTCTTTACAAATGAAGAGCTTGAGATAAAATGAGAAGAGACCTGCTCAATGTTATAAAAACTCATATAAGTAGCTCTTGGACCAGAAACTGGGCATAGGACTTCCAAGTTCATTTTCCCATTTTAGTATATAGAGGATCCAGAAACTACTGGATGTGGGAGGTCAGATATTTCAGTTGCTACAGGTCCTTAGGTCTCCATTTGTCCAAATCTTTCCAATCTGCTAGCATGACACAAAGCTAGCTGCCTTAAAAAATATACAAATGAGTTATGGGGCTAATGGGAGTTAATAGAAACGTTTGTATCATGGTGCCTCATCAGAAGATTTAAAAATATTTTATGTATATGAGCGCAATGCCTTCATGTGTCTAAGTGCACCCATGTCATATGGTCCCCACAGAGGTCAGAAGTGGGCTTCAGATTTGCTGGAACTGGAGTTACATATGATTGTTAGTCACAATTTGGGTGTTAGGAATCAAACCCAGGTCCTCTGCAAGAGCAGCCAGTGCTCTTAACCACTAGTCCATCTCTCCAGCCCAGTCATCGTCATCAGATCTGTGAATCACAGAATTCCAGATACAACTTTAGCACCCTCTACTTTTATATAATATTTTTACCATTTTATTGAATTTTTATGTGTTTCATACATAATTTTTCAATCAGTCTTGAAAAATTATACTGGCTTCTCTTTAGGCAATTTTGTGTTTTTTTTTTTCCCAGGTGCTATCATTTTCAATTTATTCTCACAACAATTGGATATAGCCCTCATTTTAGATGAAATTTTGACCTTTAAAATTAGGGGGGTGGAGAAATAGCTCAGTCCTTTAGAGCACTGACTACTCTTACAGAGGACATGGGTTCAATATCCAGTGCCCACATAACAGCTAACAACGATTTATAACTCCAGTTCCAGGGAATCTGACACCCTCTTCTGAGCTCCATGGGCATTGGCTTGACCTGGGTGCACTTACACACATGCAGGCAATACACTCATACTCATAAAAATCTGTAAATGAATAGTTATGTGTAGCTCAGTGAAATTGCATTCACAAAAGCAGCCCAATTTGGCTCATGGGCTGTAGGATGCTGCCATTGGCAGAGCCAGAAAGAAAGCAGCAGCTTCATCACACATCTAGTAAGTCCACCTCAGCCTTAGGTTCCCTGGGACACAGGTTTATCTCAGCAATGACCTGAGTCAACATGACCTGAGTGTCCCTACCCTGTTAGAGGAAAGAAAAGCAAGGAGGAAATAGGAAACGTGTTGGCCCTTCTGCTCCAAGATGACCCTCCAACCTCAACTTTGCTGCTGTTTTCTCCAAAGTTCCCTTTCAGGTCTCATCCTAATAACCTGATGTGAGTGCTGAGCCCAGCAAGTACAGGCTATGCCCTCAGCTAAACACCAGCTATAGTAGTCTGGGTCTTGGACTCCTCTGCCCCTTCACCTCCCCACTTCCCCAGGTTCTAGAGATGTGCAGAACAGTCTCCCTGTTAGAAACATTTCCTTTCCCATTGTAGACGAACAAAGCCGTGAACATTGTCATTTGTCCAGAATTATGGACATTTCTTCTTCTTCTTCTCATACATGCTTTCTAATGTTTCCACAAGGATCATAGAGTTCTTTTAAGAGAGAGGGGGGCTGGAAGAGGGAAGTATTCAGTCTGACCACAAGAATGATTTTGTCATCCCTGCTCCAGGAGTCTCTCTCCCTGAAGACATGACAAAGGGTGTTTTATGCCTGATCAAATATAAAAACTGGCATCCTCCAAGCTGAAAAGGAACAGAATTGAACTTGTCCTTTGTAGTCTCTCTTTTCTGGCCTTCTTGGTGCTATTCCATAAACTCCAGGCTTTGCTTAAAAGTCACTGTGCATTATTATTTGTTTTTTTTTGAAAGCCCAAACAAAGCAAGCCAAAATCCAAGAACTCCAGAGAACAATAGGGAAATGAGCAGCTGAGATGTGCAGAGATGAGTCGTCAGGGACCATCCTGAGAACATGTCCCTGGGACTCCGCCATGGACTTCAGCTGCTCCACCACATTTTATTGGCACTTACAGGTCTGACAGTTTGATGAGAGAACTGTGGATTATTTAGAAGCTCTTCCATCACCGATCAGATTCAGTTTGATAAAAAAAAAATACCTTTATTGAGTGTTAGTTACATGCCTCTGTTCCAGTGAGGAGGAAAGGGGAAAATTCCATCTGCTGCTCTCCTTCAGGAAAAGGAGGCAAAGAGACACACATGAACATTTCTCTCTATTCATTTAAACAGGATTTCATCCTACTTATATTTTACATAGCTGAGGGAGAAATGTGAGAATTAGAGCAATATAGAGTTACTCGAGCAGAGTTTCAGGGAGAGGGGCTGGGGGGCATATTGTGCGAAGAGATAAGTGGGGGGCTATTGGGGAGAGGGGATAAACTGTATTGGATCTTGATAAGAATGGAAAAGGAACCTGTGGCTGAAGAGAATTCTCTCTCAGGCCAAACAACAAGAGATTCATTTTGTCCCCTGAAGGCCATCATGTTTATTTTCCAAGAATAAAACATTTCCCAGATGAAAAATGAGAGAAGGACTCCTCCCCTTCACCGCCTTGTGGTGCAGTAACTAAAATCGGTGACGGGGGGGGTAATTATTTTTTCAGTGCTGGGGAGAGACCTGAGGGTCCCACACAAGCTAGGCTCATGATTGGCCACTGAGACTTGTCCCAGAAGGGATGGAATCTTAGTGGTGAATCTCATCAAATAATAAAAGTAAACCTCACAATGGATGAGATACTGATGCCAAGTGCCCCCATAGGCTGTGATGTGAAGAATGCTTCTCTGTGGGTTTTTTTCCAAAAACACAAAAACCTTAGTGTAAGAGGAAAAGATGGGACAAACGTAATGAGCAGCATTGCCTACAATGTCCCTCAGGCTGTCAATGCTACAAAAGAAAAAGAGGGATGAGAAGCAGGCAAATAACAGAGCCTAGAAGTAGTGAGGATTTGATGCACTGGAGCGTCTTGAGTGAGAGGCAGAGGGAGAAAGGCTGTGAATGAAAGCCTGTAGTTCAGTAGATCACACTGTACACGCAGGAATGTACCACATACTGTGGCAAGGCCTTATTATTTTGACAAATGCTATGCATTGGTTCCTATAAATTAAATATGATTGTTCATGTTCAAAGGTGGATTGAACCAGCTTAGGTCTAGCTACAAATGAACAGAAAACACTACACCCCCTGCTAATGCCAGCTAGTCTACCTATTCCTCACCAAACCCTGCTAAGCTACCCCAACCCAAGACTAGACACTTAGAGTATGTCTAAGTCAATTACTGAAGCCAAGATTGCCTGCAAGGTCTTGTACCTGATAAACCTTAAAATAAACAGGATTAAGAATGTAGACATGAACTCATACATTTTTGTTGTGAAAAAGACAAACATGAGCCATAGAAGAAAAGATGAGACCTGGATAACATGTAAGATTGTTTCCTCCTGACTACTCAGAACAGAGAGAGGAAGGGTTGTGTTCTCTCCATTTTATCAGACTTTTAAGCTGATGCTCAGCCTTGCAAAGTCATACACTGTGTGATTTTCACTACACTGAGTCTCCAGTGCACCTATTTTGAAGTGAGGTTCCTTGTTTCTCACAGTCCCCCACAGGCCTGTGTGTTAAAACTGTGGTCCTCAGCCTTATGATACTGCAAAGTGGTAGAGCCTTTGACAACTGAGCCTAGTAGAAGGAAGATAGGTCACGTGCCTCCTCACCACAGTCCAGAGCAATGGGGCCAACCACTATGAGCCAAAGCCTCCAAAGCTGTGAACCAGAACAAACCTTTCCTCTTTGTATGTTGATTTTCTCAGATAATTTGTTATACTAATGGAAAGATGACTAACACAAGAAATGAGCCATGGCAATGTAAGGTGTCACAAAAGCTGAAACTGGGTAAAGGGGTTATGGGAATTTTCGGTTTTGTTTGGCTTTAAAAAAAATTTTTTTTTTTTTGGTCTTTTTGAGACAGGGTCTCCTTGTACTCCCAGCTGTCCTGGAACTCACTCTGTAGACCAGGATATTTTATTGAAGTTATGTGCATTTCATACATCACTTCTCAGTTCAATCCAGACCCATTTCCCCCTCTGTGCCCCCCTCCCCTCCCGAGTTCGTGCAGTCTGCCATACATGTCCTGTATCCCCTTCTGAGTCCTTTCAAAGTTTTTCAAAGCAGAGGATTATTTTTTTAGAGGGCGGGGGGATGAACTCTACGGCTTCAGTTAGTTCCCTGTCTCAGTTCTTTAGTTGTTCTTGTTCCCTCCAATCCATATTGTTTCAATGTATGCATTTATATATGTCACATATATACTAAAATCATGTCATCTGAAAATAAACTGTATGTTATTTCCAAATCATATTTCAGGATTCACATTTTTCCCTTTTAATTTTATATTGCTCTAAAATATGCATATATACCCTCCACCTATATGCAAAAATTATAAAATCTGAAAATAAGTGGTAGATTCACATTCTAAGAGCACAACGGCTTTTAGATTAAGAGAAATATAACTCAGTTTGCCTTACAAGTACGTACTTGGTGCTAGCATCCAAAAATGAGGGATAGCATTCGTCATTTGTTTTTCTGGGACTGTGTTACTTCACTTAGCACAATATCTTCTAGTTCTATCCATTTACCTGCAAAGTTCATGATGTCATGGTTTTTATCACTGCATATATCTCCATTGTGTAGATGTACCATGTTTTCTCTGTCCACCCATCAGTTGAGGGGCACTTGGGTTGGTTCCAGCTCTTTGCTATTGTGAAGAGAGCTGCAATAAACATGACCGTGCATGTATCTCTGAAGTAGGATGAGTCTTGTGGATATATACCAAGGAGAGGTATGGCTGGGTCAGGTCGTAGGCTCATTTTGAGTTCTTTTAGGAGTCCTCCACATCCATAGTGGGTGTTTACATTCCCACCAGAAGTGAGTGTTCCCCTTTCCCCACAACCTCTCTAGCATTTAGTATCATTTGTTTTCTTGATCCTAGCCAGTCTTATTGGAGTGAGATGATATCTTAAAGTGGTTTAATTTTCATTTCTTTAATTATTAGCAATGTTGAACAATTTTTTGGGGGGTCTTTTCAAGACAGGGTCTCCCTGTAGCCCCAGCTGTCCTGGAACTCACTCTGTAGACCAGGCTGTCCTTGAACTCACAAAGATCCGTCTGCCTCCCAAGTGCTAGGATTAAAGACGTGTGCCACCATGCCCGGCTATGTTGAACACTTTTTAAGATGTTTCTCAGCCATCTTTACTTCCTCACTTGTGAAGTCTCTGTTCAGCTCTTTACTTCATCTTTTAAGGGAGTCATTTGTTTTCATTCTTCTTTTTTTCTTTTTTTTTTTTTGAGTAGTTTATACATTCTGGAAGTTAATGCTCTGTCAGATGTATCAGTTGTGAAAGTTTCCCTGAGTTTTCTCTGCACTTCACTGATTGTTTCTTTTGCTGTACAGAAGCTTCTGAGTTTAATGAGGTCCCACTTGTCAATTGTCAACCTTAATTTCTGCACAGCTACTGTCTGATTTAGAAAGTCTTTTCTTATGCCTGTCTTGTAGGTTGCTGCCAACATTTTCTTCTATCACATTCAGAGTTTCAGATTTCACATTGAGGTCTTTGATCCATTTGGAGTTGATTTTTGTACAGGGTGAGAGGTAGGGGGTTAATTTTATTCTTCTACAAGTGACAATCCAATTTTGCTGAAAATTCTGTCTTTCCTCCATTGTGTCTTCTTGGCCCCTTGGTCAAATATAAGGTGACTGAAATTGTATGTGCTCAAATTTGGATCTTAAATTTTGTTCCATTGGTCTACAGGTCTGTTTTTGTGCCAGTACCAGGCTGTTTTTATATCTATAGTTCTGTAATATAGTTTGAAGTCTGGTATAGTGATCCCCGCTCCCCCATATTGTTCTTTTTGCTCAAAGTTACTTTGGCTATTCAGGGTCTTTTGTTTTACCCTGTGTTTTGCTTTTTAAGTAAATCTAAAGTAATTCTAATTCTAAGGTGACTAAAGAAGTTCTTGGTTTATCCTTCAAAACACATCCAGATTCTAGACCATTCTCACCTCCCAATGGGGTAACTGTAGGAACCTCTAAAGTCTCTGTTTTGGTGTGTACTTTCTTTAATCTATCTCTTGTGCCCTTTAAGTATCTTTTGCTAACAAACTATTTAAATTTGTAAATATTTCAACTCACATACATCCATCTATTCTCCAGTTCCTTCTTTTATTCAGCTATCCTTTTTAAAAACTGTAAAAATTTATTTGTATTTTACATTTGTTATTTACCATCCATAATAATAAAATCCACCCAGATTTAATTACATGAAGAAGGTTTCTGTTTTATCTATTGAAATATGCCTAACTCATAGTGGATACTTAAAAATATTTTGATGAATCAGATGATGATTCATGCAAGAAAAGAAGCTAGCATAGCCAGAAATGGGAAGAGCCTCATGCTGGGTATAGAGGTATATTTCATATATGGGGTTAATTATTAGAGAACCACATCTTCTTAGAATGGAGCTGTTCCAGCAATTGCAGCCACATAAAGTGGCACAATCTCCTCCTGCAAAACTATGAAATTCATGTGGTTGTTAAATAAAAAGTGAGATCACTGTAAGTGATCCTGCCTGTGGATTCAGTCTAAGTAGTTCTTAGGCAAAAGTAAGATTGAGAAAAAAAATTAGAACCTTAAAAAATAAGATGGTAACAAGCTGATAGAAGCATACTTGTGATAATTATTTTTGGCAAGGGAAAATTAGCCTCAATATATAGAGTTTCAAGCCAATGAGCAAAATGGGAAAGAAAATGGGGGAAATCGTAATAATAAATCACATGGGAATAGAAAATGAATTTATTTAGTATTCCAGTTCAATAAATGGCTGTGAACCACATGCAAGCACCTTTCTAGTTGGCTATTCACTGTGCTAAAATAATATGGATATGAGGCCATCTTCCATGTCTGAAGTTGTGAGTAAACTTTCATGAAAATCATATTTTCATGGTTGCTCAATTACTTTCAGGCTCTATGGCTATTTCATGGGAATAAGTGGCTATATTTATGGGATGCCCTGATCTAAAGATATTATATAATGAAGCAAACATTTACCAAGTAATCTTATAATATCTATTCTTTTCATTAAGGAAATGCAAATGAAAACCACTTTAAGATATCATCTTACTCCAATAAGACTGGCTAGGATCAAGAAAACAAATGATACCAAGTGCTGGAGAGGTTGTGGGGAAAGGGGAACACTCATCCACTGCTGGTGGGAATGTAAACTCATACAGCCACTATGGAAAGCAGTGTGGAGAACCCTTGGAAGACTTGGAATGAACTTGCCACCCGACCCAGCCATACCACTCCTGGGCATGTACCCTCAAGACTTACACCACCACAGAGATACATGCACCGCCATGTTTATTTCAGCTCTCTTCATAATAGCAAGGAGCTGGAACCAACTTAAATGCCCCTCAACTGACGAGTGGATAGAGAAAATGTGGTACATCTACACAATGGAGTTCTATGCAGCAGTAAAGAAAGACGACATCACAAGCTTTGCAGGAAAATGACTGGAGCTAGAGGACATCATGCTGAGTGAAGTAACACAGTCCCAGAAAAACAAACGACGAATGGTATCCCTCATCTGTGGATGCTAGTGCCAATTACTCAGTTGTAAGTATTTCTTGTGTAGGGCCCCCTGAGCTTTTGTACAAAGCAGTTGGGCGTAATGCATTTTGGAAACAACAACAACAACAGAAAAGACTGCATCAAAGAACTGACTGAAACAAAAAAAAAAAAAAAAAAAAAAAAAAAAAAAAAAAAAAAAAAAAAAAGAAAACATATTGTTTTATAAGCTTTGTTCAAAGCATAAAGTACAAGCTTTTAGCTGTGATTTTGATAATAATGAAGTAACAATGTCCTGAATAAAAAAAAAATATCTATTCTTTAAAACTGACAGACGAATGCACAGCCAACTGGAGAGATGCATGCCTGTGGTCTACAGTTACTCGGTGAATTTAAATTCCAGCTCTACCCCTTCCAGGTAACATGATTTTATACATAACAGTTAGTCATCCTAAGCATTGCACTCAAAGGAAACACAGAAACACATTCAGTATTTTAGGAGAAGAGAAACCAGAAGGCAATTGTGACTGAACTGCAAATTTCCTTGCTAGGGTGTGGTGTGGGTGTTTCTGAGAATGCCTTCAGAGTTTAGACCTGAACAGCCCTGTTGAAATTGAGAGCTGTGGAAGGTTTCCAGATAAAGAAATGGTTATAAAATTTTTTTTAATTTTATTTATTTCTGTATGTGTATGAATGTACTGTCTGCATGCAGGTGTGTGCACCCGTGTCGTGCAATGCCACAGAGGTCAGAAGAGGGTGTCGGATTCCCCTGGAACTGGAGTTCTCCTGGAATTGGAGTTTCAGACGGTTCTTAGCCGCCATGTGGGTGCTGAGGATCTAACCCAGGTCCTCTGTAAGAGTGGTCGGTGCTCTTAACCGCTAGGCCATCTCTCCAGCCCCTTCTAGGGTAGGGCTAGAGAGATGACTCAGTGGTTAAGAGTAATTACTACTCTTGGATCTTCGTGAGTTCAAGGCCAGCCTGGTCTACAGAGTGAGTTCCAGGACAGCTGGGACTACAGGGAGACCCTGTCTCGAAAAGACCAAAAAAAAAAGAGTAATTACTACTCTTCTAAGAACCCACATTAGGCTCCCAGCACACACATGACAACTAATATCCATCTTTAACTCCAGTTGCAGGTGATCCGACACCCTCTTTTGGCCTCTGTGGACACTGCACACATTTGGTACACATATTATATATCTGAAGGCAAAACATTGGGCTGGAGAGATGGCCTAGCAGTTAAGAGCGCTGACCGCTCTTACAGAGGACCCGGGTTCGATCCCCAGCACCCACATGGCGGCTAAGAACCGTCTGAAACTCCAATTCCAGGAGAACTGCAGTTCCAGGGGAATCTGATACCCTCTTCTGACCTCCGCGGCGTTGCACGACACGGGTGCACAAACTTGCATGCAGACAGTACATTCATACACATACAGAAATAAATAAAATTAATAATAAAAAAATTCATACATATAAAATAAAGATGAATAAAACTTTAAAAAATATTCTAAGGCCAGAAAGATGGTATGCATACTTGCCGTGAAGACTGATGACCTGAGTTTGATCCCCAAGACTCACTAAGTAGAAGACACCAAATGCTGGAGAGGTTGTGGGGAAAGCGGAACACTCATCCACTGCTGGTGGGAATGTAAACTCATACAATCATTGTGGAAAGCAGTGTGGAGAACCTTTAAAAGATTCAGAATGAGCCTACCACCTGACCCAGTCATACCACTCCTGGGTATATACCCACAAGACTCATCCTACTGCAAAGATACATGCACATCTATGTTTATTGCAACCCTCTTCACAATAGCATTCTTGCTGGGAGCAACCCAGGTAGCCCTCAACCAAGGAGTGGATAACAAAAATGTGGTATATCTACACAATGGAGTTCTATGCAGGGGTAAAGAAAAGTGACATTATGAACTTTGCAGGTAAATGGATGGAACTCGAAGCCATTGTGCTAAGTGAAGTAACACAGTTCCAAAGAGACAGAGAATGGTTTCCCTCATTTGTGGATGCTTGCACCAAATTCTCCAATTGAAAGACAAGCTGAAGCAATGTTGTTGTTGACTGTTGACTCTGAAGGCATTCTCAGAAACACCCATACCACACCCTACCAAAGAAATTTGCAGTTCAGTCTAGCTCTTTCTATCTGAAAACAACTGTGAATCTCTTAATGAACCCTAGAGTTAACTTACCACAAACTTTCAGACATGGTAATTAATGTATACGGGTGAAAAGTATATGTCCATATTTTAGAGTAATATAAAATCAAAGGGAAAAATGTGAACTCCTAAACATATATCAGAGTTAACATACAGTTTATTCCTGGAGGACATAACTCTGGTACATGTATGACATTTATATAGGCATATTTTGGAGCAATGCATTGGGGAGGGAACCACAACAACATAGGGACTGAGTCAAAGAATGGACTGACATAGTTAAATTTTGCCCAAAACAATGGACCTTTACAGAGAAAAATTTTAAAAAGACTGAGAGAAAGATGAAAGACATGTATGGCAGAATGCATGATCTGGGGTAGGTTGGGGGGAAGGGATGGGGGAATGTGTCTAAATGGAACTGAGAAATGATGTCTGAGATACACAAAAAACATCAATAAAAGTATTATTAAAAAGGAAGAGAACCCACTCCCACAGGTTTTCTGACTTCCACATGTACACTATTCCACACACATGCACATGTGAATGTATCTGTGCACACATGTTCCATAAATTTAATTTAAAAGTTTTAAAGAATAAAAAATATTCTAGTAGATTGAGGAGATTTAATCAAAGGGGGAGATGCTGGAGAATGTTTGCTCATGGATGTCTCATAACAGACTGGGCAATAGATATGAAGGGAGTGGAAAATTCTGTATTTGCTCCATTAAATTCCATCTCCACTTCCTTCTCCATTAAAGGCAAAGCAATAAAATAAACAATGAGATTGTGGAAGGGTGAGAAAAATGTCCAGAAAACATTTTGTAGTGGTTCAATGATGCTGCGTTGGCAGCACAACAATTCTCCAGGTCTGCAGTAGGACCAACAAGGGAGCTGGGACTTACTTTTGAATTAAGTTGGATGACAGCCTAGATAATTTAGGCACCTGTCATAGGCAAATGCCTTTTGGCTGTTTTCAAGTCTTTGTTTCTCTCCTTAAATATTTAGTAATCAAGCATGCATTTTTAATACTTCCCATCACCTCCCAGTAATAGGGAGTGTTGGGAATGCAAGATTTGGATCCCTTTCCTACTAAGGACTGCCAACATCTAGATGGCAAGCTGATGGTAGAGCTTAAAGTTAAGAGTCCTCTCCTCTCTCTCTCTCTCTCTCTCTCTCTCTCTCTCTCTCTCTCTTTCTCTCTTGATGTATATGTGAGTGTATGGGTGTGTTGGAGAGAGAGAGAGAAAGGAAGAGGAAGAAGAAGAAGAAGAAGAAGAAGAAGAAGAAGAAGAAGAAGGAGGAGGAGGAGGAGGAGGAGGAGGAGGAGGAGGAGGAGGAAACAGGAGGAGGAAGAAGAGGAGGGGGAAGAGGAGATAGCAATTCACAGAGATAGCAATTCACAGAGAGAAAGCACTGCAGCATGGTGTTGCCTGACTTCAGAAGTCAACAGAGCCATTTTTGCTGCTCTACATCCTGCTTGAGTTATCACACACTGAGAACAATATCCAGTAATCTTTTTGATCACTTGCTGAGGCTTCACAATATGCCTTTGAAACAGAAGGCACCATCTGGGGAAAATGAATTCCAGGCCCCACAAGGCCCCACAAGGCCCCACAGGCTGATGGAGCACTACACAGGAGCAGCTGGCCAACCTCACCACAGCAGGGCACTACCCACATCTACAGGGTGAACCTCTATTAAGCACTTGATGAGGATACCCCAGAACACTCAGACTTTGTTGCTCAAAGGAAACTATATTATATGTTTCTGGTTTGGAGTTGCTGGATTTAGTGAAGGGAATATGGGGAGCCAGGTACAAATTAAATGACTCAACCCCCTCACCCTCTTCCCACCACTCCTCTGGTTGGTGCTTCTGAGAAGTGCAGGGAATTAGGATAAGGTTGGGGGCGAGGGCAAAGAATGATGGCACATGATAATGATCTACACAACTTATCTTTTATGCAAATGAGATGTGCAACCTCCTACAGCAGGGGGAGTTCTAGAGGCCATAAGAATAGGTGCCTGTTCTAACTAATCTTGGTTGTCAGCTTGATGGGACTTTGAATCTTATAAGTGAATACATCTCTGGGCATGTCTTTGAGAGATTTCATAGATTTGGTTGATTGAGGTGGGCAGACACCCCCAAATGTGGGAGCACCATTCTATGTGCTGAGGCCCCAGACAGAAAAAAAAAAAAAAAGCAGAAAGGGAACAAAGCAACAGCATTCATCCACCTCTGCTTCCTGACTAAGAACTGTGGGACCAGCAGCCTCATGCTCTGCCACCATGACTGTCCCACCATGATGGACTGTATCCTGGAACTGTGAGCCAGAGTAAACCCTCCTTCCTTAAGTTGTTTCTGGCCAGATCTTCTATCATAGCACTGCAAAAGGAAACTCAACCAGAACCTTTGGTCTTTCCAAGTCATAGCCTGCATCCACACCCCATTGAATGACCTGGTTCCCAGTAATCAGAGTTATAGGCCAGCATTCTGATCATAATCTCTGAGCTCTAGGTATTAAGAGAGACAGGAAAGGGTTAAGAAAAGAGCAAAGATCATGTGTCAGTAATCTCTTCAAGACCTATCTTAGAAATTAGCTTCACTCACATATCACTGCCTGAATTTTAAACATATGCTCATATTTAAATGTTTAAGTAAAGAGGAAAAATGAAGGTCAGCCAAAAATATGAGCTACTATAACCAACCAGGACAGGAAAGAAGAAAAACTATACATCTTGTTTACTTCCTCTTCTGAAAAGCCATCTAAGAATTATTAGGGAAAGAAGACATTCATACCCATCTCCAAAAGAGTACAAGTCTCAACTCTTCCCTGCTTCTGGCTCCAGGTACAGGGTCTATGGTCCTCTACATCCATCCCTTTGGCTGCTTCTTATAGCCAAGCAACCCATTTCTTTAAAGATCATTGTTGGGCTGGGGAGATAGCCCAGTCAGTAAAGTTCTTGCTACATAAGCATGAGGTGCTGAGTTTGATTCTGAGAACCCACGTCAAAAAGCTGGACAGAGAGTCATGCTCTTGTAATCCCTGTGCTGAGGAGGTAAGGACAGGGGCTCACTGACTGCACTGCCTAATTTACTCACAGGGCCCCAGGCCAATAAGACTCTCTGTCTCAGAAAACAAGGTAATGACACTTGAGGAACAATAATCAATATTGATATCTGGGCTCCACATGCACATGTACACAAGGAACCGCCCCAGACACACAAAGATAATTGGTTCTCAACATACCATGATAGAGAAGGAGCAGAGCCATGACAACTAATCTTTTCTTTTTTTATAAAAGGAAGAGTTTATTTGAGCTTATGATTGATTGATGGATCCAGGGAATTAGAGTCACATCTTCAAGTGGGCACAGGAAGCAGAGAGAGTGACTAGAAACTGGCAAGGCCTTTTGAACTGTCTAAGCATGCTCCCAGTGATGTACTTCCTCCAGCATGGTCACACCTTCTAAGACCTCCAAAAACATGGCCACCAACTGGGGACAAAATGCCTGAATACTTGAAGGCTATGGGAGACATTCTCATTCAAACATTTGTATGTAATTTTTTAAGACTCTGCCATTATTCTACAGCAGCTACACATTTCATACTCCAGTCAACAGTGTTCCAGGGTTACTGGGCTTATGTGGCCAGTGCCTTTACTGGCTGAGGTATCTCCCCAGCCTCCTTTAAATCTGGAAAAAGGTGGATCCCTTTCTTCTTCTGTAGCCTGCAATATGAGATACAGAGGCTCACATAGCTTTGGGTGAGGTGGGACCTGAGGGGAATCTCTAAATTTTCTGGCAGAACAGGGTTAGGTTTTGTGGCAGCTGAGGACCCCTGAGCCAAAGGGGAGGTTGGACCAAGAAGCCCAGCCAAGGATCCACCACCATTCCAGGACCTATAAAGTCATGAGGCTACCAGGCTTTACTTTCGCTTTTGCTTTAGACTCCCTAATGAAGGTCTCTGCTGATTACCCCACTAGGGTCACCTCTAAATCTCGGTGGGACCTCCAAATGTTGTAAAGTAGGAGTGGAGAAATCATTCATTAAAGCATGTGGAGTTATAAAGGAGGGTTTTATTTAACTATGACACTGGGCCCACACTCAACTCAGGAGGAATGTGGCCCAGAATTACCTTTTAAGGAAGAAGAGAGGTTTATTATGTTTCACAGTTTATGAAGTCTTTCATAGTGGTAATTTGGCTTAATCTGTGGTGATAGGAGTGTGAGGCAGCTGGTGACATTGCATTGTCAGACAAAGTCAGTCTTCAGAATGCAAGCAAGGCCAGGATATAATCCTCAGGGTCTGACCCTAGCTGTTTAAGTCAGCAAACTGGATTGTGTGTCACAAATATTCTACAACTTCCTTCTCCCCAAACAGTGCCATTGGGGGACATTAAATCCTCAACTCATAACATGCTATTTTTTAGGTATTTTTGAGACAGGGTTTCCTTTAGCCCAAGCTGGTCTGGAACTCACTATGTAGACCAGGCTGATCTTGAACTCACAGAGTTCTACCTGCCTCGACCTCCGCCACCAGGACCAAAGGTATGTACCACCACATGCTAATATTTTAATACTTATTTCACCATACCTCTTACGGTCAGCTCAGCTCGGCTGAAGCTTAAAAGCTATTCTTCAGAAATGTCATAGTAAGTGCTCATCAAAGCGTGTGTTACTGCTTGGAGACAACTAATCTTTTCACTCTGAAAATGGAGACTGGGAAACAGTGGTCCTCAGTTAACTGCATTGACCAAATCCTGCTGTGCTGCATAGTGCATACTCTTGATCTGGACATGGAAAATATTCCTCTATTAGAGTACATTCCTAGGGCCAGATTATAGGAGAACTGTCCTCACCCTTTGTCCATTGTTATTCATGACCCTATACCCCTGGTTGGTTCTTGAAATTGATCCTTGAAAGGGGCATCTCGAGTTTTCCTTAGAGTACCTGCCCTCCTTAGGCATTTTCTTCTAATTAATGCTCAGGAGCTTGGAAATTGTTAGAGTACTAAGTCATAGGCATTTAGAAGTCAATTCAAGATTCTCAGTCTACATAATTATCTTTAAAATGTAGTGAGGTGATAGAGTACTTGCTTTTGGTGAACATTAAATGTAACCATAGTCTTGTGCAAAGGCTGTGTTAACCCTGAGGAGTTTGGGTTCAGTTACTGGCCTGTGTGTTTTCTAACTCATTGTCTGGGACAGGGACACTCACTGACATTTGGCCTTTACCATAGAGTCTGAGGATAAGGGATGGGAGGTCCATGAGCTGGGAAAGTTAGAATTCTCTAATGATTTTTTGAGCCACCTCACTTGTTGATCTTCAAGACTGTGTTTACCTGGGAAATACATTTGTGCCTTACTAAGCAAAGCTGTAGGTGTTCTTAACCAATGTAGAGTTCCACATCTGGAAGTGTTAAATTATAATAAGAACACCTAAAATATGGCAGGAGTTATTAGAGGAAGTGATGAAATAGACATTACAGCTGGAAAGCTTGTAATCTGGGTGAAAGGTTAGCAATATATTCAGCCAAACTCTGGCCTGCAGACCATGAGTTGGCTGAAGCTATGTTGTGAGAGGGAAAATGCTTTCATGGGCTACTTTCTCCATTTTGAGGTAAATGTTATACTAGAGAGGATCTTAGAGTAGATCCACCCATCCATCCAACAGAGGAAACACATATCTGTGTAAGTACAGAGCCTTCCTTCTGATGATTGCTCTGAGTAGCTTGTGATTTGGAACCTTGCCAGAGAGAAAACCCAAAATTCTTCCACAGATCCTTCAGAAGAAATACACCACAGGGCTGTAGAGGATAAGACTCTTACTTGGCTATAGGAAGAACATGAGGCCAATCCAGAGACAAGGGAGCTGTTGCTTGACTGTCTTTACATAAAGGAATGCTGGCTGAACAAAATGAGGATGGGAGTGAGCCAAACTTTCAGTTGTCTGTAACAGGCTGAAAAATGTTGATATGTTTTAAAGATTTATTTTTTAATTATGACTATGTGTGTTTGTCTGTGTTGGGGTATGTGCAGGTGAGTGCAGGTGCCTACAGAAGCCAGAAGATCATATCAGATCCCCCTGGAACTGGAGTTATAGGTGGTGATGAGCCACTGGACATGGGTGCTCTAGTCTTCTGCAAGAGAGCAGTACAAGGTCTTAACCACAGAACCATCTCTCCAGCCCCAATGTTTTTTAAAAGTGTAGGAAAGACAGACAGAAGAAAGAAAGAAAGAAAGAAAGAAAAGAAAGAAAGAAAGAAAGAAAGGAAGAAAGAAAGGTCACCCAATTAATTACATTGGACTGGGGATAATACATTTAATTATTGATGGAAGGGATTTATTATTGCCATTTTATTAGTTGTTTCCTCTTTGTCTTATATTTAATCTGTTGTTTTACTTTTCTGAATGTTTTCTTTTGTATCTTGTTGAGGTTGTGTAATGTTTTACTTTAATTCTTTTCTATTTTTCTTTTATATAACTTTCATAGGCTATGTGTATTCTGTGTGGTTACTTTGGGCTTGCATAAGCTACCTTATAGTTAAAATAACCCATTAACTTAACTATGTAAGTTTAATATTAGACATAATTCTATACATTAATTCTACTTTACATGCTTTTTGTCACTGCTGTCACACTCTTTATCAATTCATATGACTTCTTTTAACATATTTTTAGTTATAATTATTTTTAGTACTTTTGTTTTTAACTTTTATAATAGAATTGAAAGTAAGAAATCAATAAAAGTTTCCATATATCTCTAATGTTTATCTATACGAACAAAAGAAACTTGATTTTTTTCTTGATGTTATTATGCAGCTGTTTATCTAAATGAGCAACTACCTCTAGCTTTTTAAAAAACTTTAATTAAGTGTGTGTGTGTGTGTGTGTGTGTGTGTGTATGTGTGTGTGTGTGTGTGCATGTGTGAACAGGTGGTTGCCAGGGTGTGCATGTGGAGTTCAGAGGACAGCTTTCGGGGTTCAGTTCTTTCCTTCTACCACATGGGTCCTAGGGATTGAGCTCAGGTCATCAGATTTGGCGGGAGACACCTTTACCTATTGGGCCATTCTACTGATCACTTTTACCTCTTTTATAAAACAAGTCAGTGGTAGGGCTGCAGAGAGATGGCTCAGAGGTTAAGAGCACTGGCTCCTCTTGCAAAGGACCTGGGTTTGTTTCCCAGCACCCACATGACAACTAACAACTGTCTGTAACTCCAGTTCTAGGGGATCCAACACCCTGTTTTGTCCTCTGTGGGCACTGAATAGCATGAGGGAGCATACAAGCAATATGTTCACACATAAAATAAAAATAATAAATAAAATATTTTTTTATTATTTTCTTTGTTAAATGATATATATATATAAGATTATGTTACAAATCAAATCTAGACCAGTGTCTCCCTCCTTACCTCCCCCACCCCACCAGAGCTCATGCATTCTGCCAAACATGTTTTTCATCTTTTTCTCAGTCTTTCTCAAAATTCTCAATATAGTAGTTGACTGTTTTGAGCAGAAGTTCACCATTTCAGTCAGTTCTTTGATGCGGTCTTTTCTGTTGTTGTTGTTGTTGTTGTTCTTTCCAATATGCACCACTCCCAACTACTTGGACAAAAGTTCAAGGAGCCTGCACAAGAAATACTTACTACAAGGTAATTGGTGCTAGCATCCATAGATGAGGGATACCATTTGTTGTTTGTTTTTCTGGGACTGTGTTACTTCACTTAGCATGATATCTTCTAGTTCCATCCATTTACCTGCAAAGTTCATGATGTCATCTTTCTTTACTGCTGCATAGAACTCCATTGTGTAGATGTACCACATTTTCTCTATCCACTCGTCAGCTGAGGGGCACTTGGGTTGGTTCCAGCTCCTTGCTATTGTGAAGAGAGCTCTTAGGACTGCTTTTAAAGTATCCCATAGGTTTGGTTGTCTTGTATTGTCATTGTAATTCAGTACCAGGAATGCTTTTATTTCTTTTTTTATTTCTTCCTTGACCCATTCTTTATTCAGGAGTGTGTTGTTTAGTCTCCATTTGTTCTTGTAGATAGCAGGGCTTATCCTGGTGTTGCTAATGAGCTTTATTGCATTGTAGTCTGATAGAATGCATGAAAGTATTTCAATCTTTTTGTATTTGTGGAGGTTTCTTCTGTGTCCCAGTATGTGGTCGATTTTGGAGAATGTTCCGTGGGGTGCTGAGTAGAAAGTGTATTCTGTGGTATTAGGGTGGAATATTCAGTAGATGTCTGTGAGGTCCATTTAGTGTGCCATATCATTCAGTTCAGATGTCTCTCTGTTTATTCTTTGTCTGCTTGACCTGTCCAAAAGGCTCAGTGGGGTATTGAGGTCCCCTACTATGAGCGTACTGGGGTTAATCTGTGTCTTGTGGTCCTGGAGAATTGTCTTTATAAAGTTTGGTGCACTAGAGTTTGGTGCATATACATTCATGATTGTGAAATCTTCATGGTGATTTGTTCCTTTGATAAAAATGTAATGGCCTTCTTTGCCTCTTCTGATATCTTTTACTTTGAAGTATATTTTGTCTGATATTAAAATAGCAACACCTGCTTTCTTTTTGGTACCATTTGCTTGGAATATTTTTTCCGTCTTTTCACTTTAAGGTGGTACCTATCCTTGAAGGATGCATTTCTTGTAGACAGCATATCGATGGGTTCTTTTTCCTAATCCAATCTCCCAGTCTATGTCTTTTGATTAGGGAGTTTAGTCCACTAATATTTAAGGTTATAACTGATAAAAGTGTGTTGCTTCCTTTCACCTTATCATCCATTTGCATTTTTGGTCTGCAGTTATGCGTTTATTAATTTCTCTTTCTAGGTACCTGGGAATAGTTGCTCCGTTCTTCTGTCCTTTGAATTGCTTCAAGTATTCTCTGAAGGGTTAGTTTTCCAGACATGTATTCTTTCATCTTGTTTATGTCATGGAAGATTTTTCTCTCTCCTTCAACTGCAATTGACATTTTTTCTGGGTAGAGTAACCTGGGTAAAATAAAATAATTTATTTCTTTTATTTCTCAAGGACAGCTTTTATGTATATAATATTCTTAGTTGGGAATTCTTTTCACATTTTTATGTTTTTTTATGTGTATACGTATGTGTTTGTGTGTGTGTGTGTGTGTGTGTGCATGGGTGCGCCTGTGTGTGTGTGTGTGTGTGTGTGTGTGTGTGTATGCAAGCGTGCATGTACTTGTCTGTGTCTGCTTGTGTGGGAGTGCAGGCATGTGTGTGCCACAGCGTGTGTGTGGAGGTCAGAAAACAACTTCTGGCGCTGGTCTCTGCCTTTCACTGTGCTGGAGGCAAGGCACTGTGTACTTCAGACTGCTCAGCCTGTGAACTTTGGAGGGTTCTTTTGTCTGCCTCCCATCTCCACACAGGAGACTGGGATTACAGATTCATTCCCCCACATCCAGCTTTCCATCATTCTAGGGATTCAAACTCAGGACCTGTGTGGTAAGCACTTTTACCCACTGAGCCATTTCCTTAGAGCCCTCTCACACTTATTTATATCATTCTATTTCTAACTTAGAAAGTTTCTACTGAAAAATCTGCTAATGGTCTTTAAAAAATTGACAAGTCCTCTGGCCCTGTACAAAAGTCAACTCCAAATGGATCAAAGACCTCAATGTGAAACCCAAAACTCTGAAAGTGATAGAAGAAAAAGTTGGCAGCAGCCTACAAGACATAGGCATAGGAAAAAACTTTCTTTTTTTTATTTTTTTAATTTTTAATTTTTTTTTTTTTTTTGTCTTTTTGAGACAAGGTCTCCCTGTAGCCCCAGCTGTCCTGGAACTCACTCTGTAGACCAGGCTGGCCTTGAACTCACAAAGATCCCCCTGCCTCTGCCTCCCAAGTGCTAGGATTAAAGGCGTGTGCCACCATGCCCAGCGGGATTTTTTTTTAATAGGTTATTTGATGTGGGAAGGCCCAACCACCATGGTTAACACCTTTCCCTGGTAGAGATCCTGGATTGCATAAAAAGAAAGTGAGCTGTGCACAGCCTTCATTTCTCTCTGCTTCCTGATTTTGGATGCAGTGTGGCTTCAAGTACCTGATGCCATGCCTTTCCCACCATGATGCCAATCTTGAAAGCAAACTGAGATTTGTGATAAGAATTTCTCATTTCTCCCTTAAGTTCCTTTTGTCCAGGTATTGTAGCACAACAGTAGGAAGTGTAGCCCACACAGTTCCCAGTCACAGAAATATCTCTGTCTGTGAATGTGTGATTACACACATTTATTATATATACATATTATTTACATGGTGGACCACTGTAGATGTCTTATATTTGGAATCCAAAGTTTGGTGACTAGCATTCTGAAATGATGCTTTATTAGAATAGCATAACAATTCCAATTGATTTCTTCAGGAGATACTGCTGATTATTAATTATGAGTGAATGTTGCTTCAAAGCATTCACCAAAGAAGACCAGAGAGAAAAAAAAAACTACCAAAAACTTCATATAGAAGCAGGAAATATATATTAATATAATTGTAGCTAAGATGTTATGTATCATGAACAAAGAACGCTTTTATATGTTATTAAAAAGAAAGTTCATTTAATTTTTTATTTCCAGGAGAAAAATTACAAAGCAGAAAACTATAAACAGATATTAACAAGCCCGACACCTTGTCTTTTTCATGGCTTGAATCTGTGCCCCTGCCATGGCTTTTCTATGGTGGCTCTTTGCCCATGTTTCTTAAAATGAGAGATATGATTAATCTGCCTCAGCCATGCTC
>VZQC01003206.1:3892293-4037500 GCA_009823505.1 Rhizomys pruinosus
GGTCTTTTTGAGACAGGGTCTCCCTGTAGCCCCAGCTCTCCTGGAACTCGCTCTGTAGACCAAGCTGGCCTTGAACTCACGAAGATCTGTCTGCCTCTGCCTCCCAAGTGCTAGGATTAAAGGCGTGCACCATCATGCCCGGCTCAGTTTTTATTTTCTTAAGATCAGTTGAGGATCTGGTCCTGAGGGGTCTGTTGGGGTTTTTTTTTTGGGGGGGGTGGGAGCCCCTGGCTCCATTCAACTTTTCATTTACCAGTTCCATCCACTCGAGGACAAAAATCAGGTCTTGCTAGACCAGGCTTCCCTTTTTGAAGCATGAGCAGACTTTCCTCTTTATAGACTGGACACTGGCTAAAGTCCAATTAGTGGATCTCCAAGACCTCCCCAAACAGGAAGACTGGTGACTCACATTTGCAGGACTTTTCAAGAGATGCCCCCATGCATAGTTCCCTGAGACTTAGTTGACCTCTGAAGGCAAGGAACAAACTTATCCCTTAGGTCCCTCAGCCAAATTGGTATGGGCATTAAGTATGCTCTTTAAATACCCAGAAAGGCTAAGTTACACCAGCCTGATACATTGCACCTATGTTAAAATTGTATCTTTACAAAACAAACTGTATGTTATTTCCATATCATATTTCTTGATTTTCATTTTTCCATTTTAATTTTATATTACTCTAAAAGATATATACATACCTACCATCATATGCCAAAAATCCAAATTCTGAAAATAAATGGTAGGTTAGTTCTAGAACCTGTCTAGGGATTCACAATATAAGAGTACAGCTGTTTTCAGATCATGAGGACTATGACACTAATGTTGCTCAGTTTGCCTTACAACTAGATACTTGGTACTAGCATCTACAGATGAGGGATACCATTCAACTTGTTTTTCTGGGACTGTGTTATCTTCTAGTTCCATCCATTTACCTGTAAATTTCATGTTGTCATCTTTCTTTACCACTGCATAGATCTCCATTGTGTAGATGTACCACATTTTCTCTATCCACTCGTCAATTGAGGGGCACTTGGGTTGGACCCAGCTCTTCGCTATTGTGAAGAGAGCTGCTATAAACATGGCTGTATATGTATCTCTGTGGTCAGGAGAGTCTGGTGTATATATACTCAGACGTGGTATGGCAGGGTCAGGTGGTAGGCTCATTGTGAGCCTTTTAAGGGTTCTCCACACTGCTTTCCATAGTGGTTGTATGAGTTAGCATTTCCACCTGGGAATGGTGGATGAGTGTTCCCCTTTCCCCACAACCTCTCTAAAATTTGCTATCACTTGTTTTTTCTTGATCCTAGCCAGCCTTATCTGAGTGATGATATCTTAAAGTGGTTTTGATTTGCATTTCCTTAATTACTAGTGATGTTGAACACCTTTTAAGATGTTTCTCAACCATCTCTATTTCCTCACTTGTGAAGTCTCTGTTCAGCTCTTTACTCCATCTTTTGAGTGAGTCATTTGTTTTCTTACTTTTTGTTTTTTGAGTAGTTTATATATTCTGGAATTTAATCCTCTGTCAGATGTATCAGCAGTGAAGGTTTCCTCCCACTCTGTAGGTTTTCCCTTCACTTCCTTGATGTTTCTTTTGCTGTACAGAGACTTTTGAGTTTAATAAGGTCCCACTTGTCAATTGTCAACCTTATTTCCTGTGCAGCTGCTGTCTGATTTAGAAAGTCTTTTCCTACTCCTATGTCTTATAAGTTGCTGCTGACTTTTTCTTCTATCACCTTCAGAGTTTTGGGTTTCACATTGAGGTCTTTGATCCATTTGGCATTTATTTTTGTACAGGGTGAGAGGTAGGGGTTTAATTTTTTCTTCTACAAGTGGTGATCCAGTTTTGCCAACACCATTTGCTGAAGATGCTGTCTTTCCTCCATTGAGTCTTTTTGGCCCCCTTGTCAAATATGAGATGGCTGAAATTGTATGTGCTCAAGTTTGGATCTTCAGTTTTGTTCCATTGGTCTAGATGTCTGTTTTTGTGCCAGTACCAGGCTGTTTTTGTGACTATAGCCTTGCAGTATAGTTTGAAGTCTTGTATAGAAATCTCCCCTGTATTGCTGTTTTCACTCAGGGTTGCTTTGGCAATTCAGGGTGTTTTGTTGTTCAATATGAATTTAAGAATTTTTTTTCCCAAGCCTGTGAAGAATGTCTTGGAGATTTTAATTGGAATTGCACTGAATATGTATTTTGAGTCTGTGTCCAAGTATGTGGTCAATTTTGGAGAATGTTCTGTGGTGCGCTGAGTAGAAAGTGTATTCTCTGGTGCTTGGGTGGAATATTTGGTAGATGTCTGTGAGGTCTGTATGGCTGTATTGTATTGTTCAGTTCAGATGCTTCTCTGTTTATTCTTTGTCCAGTTGATCTGTCCAAAGGGCTCAGTGGGGTATTGAAGTCCCCTACTATGAGTGTGCTGGGGTTAATCTGTGCCTTGAGGTCCTGTAGAGTTGTGTTTATAAAGATTGGTGCACTGGAGTTCGGTGCACATATATATTCATGATTGTGAAGTCTTCATGGTTAATTTTCCCTTTGATAAGGATGTAATGGCCCACTTTGTCTCTTCTGATTGCTTCTACTTGGAAGTCTATTTTGTCTGATATTAAAATAGCAACTCCTGCTTTGATTTGGTACCATTTTCTTGGAATACTTTTTTTCCATCCCTTCACTTTAAGTTGGTGCCTAGACTTGAGGGTGAAATGGGTTTCTTGTAGACAACATATCAATGGATTCTGTTTCCTAATCCATTATCCCAGTCTATGCCTTTTGATTGAGGAGTTTAGCCCATTAATATTTAAGGTTATAATTGAGAGATGTGTGTTGCTTCCTTTCACCTTATTATCCATTTGCATTTTGGGTCCAGTTATACTTCTATTAATTTATCTTTTAAGGTGCCTGGGGGTAGTTGCTCCTCTCCTCTGTCCTTTGAATTGCTTCAAGTGTTCTCTGAAGGGTTGGTTTTCTGGACATGTATTTTTTTCATCTTTTTATGCCATGGAAGATTTTTCTCTTTCCGTCATCTAGAATGAACTTTTTTTTTCCTTTTCCTTTTTTTTTTCTTTTCTTTGAGACAGGGTCTCCCTGTAGCTCTGGCTGTCCTGGAACTCACTCTGTAGACCAAGCTGTCCATGAACTCACAGATATCTGCCTGCTTCTGCCTCCCAAGTGCTAGGATTAAAGGTGTTCACCACCATGCCTGGCTAGAATTGACATTTTTGTTGAGTATAGTAACCTGAGTTGGCATTTATATTCATTTAGCACTGGGAATGCTTTGCTTTACAGTCTTCTTGCTTTCATAGTTTGCACTGAAAAGTCAGCTGAAATTCTGATAGGTTTCCCCTTATATGTAACTTGTTATTTTTCTCTTGTGATTTTCAGAACTTTGTCTTTGTTTTGGGTGTCTAGCATTTTAACTAATTTCCTTTTCTTGCCTTATTGCCCTAGCAAGGGTTTCCAGCACTATATTGAAAAGGAGTGGTGACAGGGGGCAGCCTTGCCGAGTTCCTACCTTTAAGGGGAATGCTCCTGTCATTTCCCCATTTAGGATGATATTGTGGGTTTCCTGTATATGGCTTTGAGTACACTGAGGAATGATCTCCAGACCAATTCCCTCCAGGACTTAAAACATGAAGGAATGCTGGATTTTAGTCAAAGGCTTTCTCCGTGTCAATTGAGATGATGGTGTGGTCTTTGTCCTTCAGTCCATTTATATGTTTGATGATGTTAATTGATTTTCATATGTTGAACCATCCCTGCATGTCTGGTATGAATCCAACTTGGTCATGGTGGATGATTTTCTTCATGTGGGTCTGTATGCGATTTACCAGAATCCTGTTTAGAATTTTGGCATCTGTGTTCATTAGGGAGATGGGTCTATAGTTCTCCTTTTTGGTTGTATCTTTCCCTGGTTTTGGTAGTAGCGTGATGCTGGCTTCATAGAAGGAATCTGGGAGAAGTCCCTCCATTTGTATCCTTCTAAACAATTTAAGTAGTAATGGTTGTAAGTCTTTTCGAAATATTTTATAGAATTCTGCCGTGAAACCATCCGGGCCTGGGCATTTTTTGGTTGGGAGGCTACTTATTACATCTTCGATTTCTTCCTGTACTATTGGTCTGTTTAGGCTGTCAATCTCTTCTTGGTTGAGCTTTGGTGATTCCCAGGATTTCAGATATTCATCCATTTCTTCTAGGTTTTCAAACTTAGTAGAGTATAAGTTTTTGAAGTAGTCCCGTATGATTGTCTGGATTTTTTCATTGTCTGTTGTGATGTTTCCCCTTTCATCACTGATTCTGTTGATTTGGAGTTGTTCCCTCTTTCTTTTGGTTAACTGGGCTAGAGGTCTGTCTATCTTGTTTATTCTCTCAAAGAACCAGCTTTTGGATTCATTGATTTTTTGTATGGTTTTCTTTGTTTCTATTTCATTGATCTCTGCTCTGATTTTTGTTATTTCTTCTTGTCTGCTCCGTTTAGGGTTCATTTGTTGTTGTCTCTCAAGTATTTTTAGCTGCAGTGTTAGATCATTCACTTGTGTTCTTTCTGTTTTTTTAATGTGGGCACTTAGAGCTATAAACTTCCCTCTTAGGATTGCTTTTAAAGTGTCCCATAGATTTTGCTGTGTTGTTTTATCATTGTCATTCAGTTCCAGGAATGTTTTTATTTCTTTCTTTATTTCTTCCTTGACCCACTCATTATTCAGGAGAGTGTTGTTTAGTCTCCATGTGTTCCTGTAGGTTGTAGGGTTTATTCTGGTGTTGATATTGAGTTTTATTGCACTGTGGTCTGATAGAATGCATGAGATTATTTCAATCTTTTTATATTTGTTGAGTTTTTTCCTGTGTCCCAGTATATGGTCTATTTTGGAGAATGTTCCATGAGGTGCTGAGTAGAAAGTGTATTCTCTGGTGTTTGGGTGAAATATTCGATAGATGTCTGTGAGGTCCATTTGGTGTATTGTGTCATTTAGTTCAGATGTCTCTCTGTTTATCCTTTGTCCTGTTGATCTGTCTAGGGGACTTAATGGGGTATTGAAGTCCCCTAGTATTAGTGTGCTGGGGTTAATCTGTGCCTTGAGATCCTGAAGAATTGTCTTTATAAAGTTTGGTGCACCAGTGTTTGGTGCATATATATTTATGATTGTGAAATCTTCATCGTCAATTGTTCCTTTAATAAGGATGTAATGGCCCTCTTTGTCTCTTTTGATTTCTTTTGCTTTGAAGTCTATTTTGTCTGATATTAGAATAGCCACACCCGCTTTCTTTTTGGTACCATTTGCTTGGAATACTTTCTTCCAACCCTTCACCTTAAGTTGGTGCCTATCCTTGAAATTGAGATGGGTTTCTTGTAGACAGCATATAGATGGGTTTTGTTTCCTAATCCATTCTCCCAGTCTATGCCTTTTGATTGGGGAGTTTAGCCCATTAATATTTAAGGTTACAATTGAAAGATGGATGTTGCTTCCTTTCACTTTATTATCCATTTGGACTTCTAGCCTTTGATTTTGCTCCTATGGTTATGTTTTTGTTAGTTTCTTTTCCTAGGTGTTTGAGGATTGTTGCTCCTCTCTTCTGCCCTTTGAATTGCTTCAAGTATTTTATGAAGAGTTGGTTTTCCAGACATGTATTCCATCATCTTGTTTATGTCATGGAAGATTTTTCTCTCTCCTTCAAGTATAGTCGACATTTTTGCTGGGTAAAGTATTCTGGGTTGGCATCCATAGTCCCTTAACACAGGGAATGCTTTGCTCCATGTTCTTCTTGCTTTCATGGTTTGAGGCGAGAAGTCAGTTGTAATTCTGATGGGTTTCCCTTTGTATGTGACTTGTTTTTCTTTTGTAGCCCTCAGAATTTTGTCTTTGTTTTGGGCATCTAGCATTTTAACTATGACATGGCGTGGGGTGTTTCTTTTCTGATCTTGTCTATTTGGGGTCCTATGTGCTTCTTGTATTTGTATGAGTTTGTCTATTTTTAGTTTGGGGAAATTTTCTCCTAATTATTCTGTTGAAGATCTGATCAATACTATTCTCTTGAGATTCTTCTCCTTCCTCTATTCCTATGATGTGGAGGTTTGATCTTTTCATAGTGTCCCATATTTCCTGGTTGTTCCACTTTTCTGTATTTTTAAATTTTTCATAATCTTTATTTGAGCTTTTTAATTGCCCTGTGTTATCTTCCAGATCTGATATTCTTTGTTCTGCTTCCTCCATTCTACTTATGAGGCTTTTTCCTTTCCTTTCTTCTTGATTGAATGAGTGTTCTAATTCCTTTTTAATTTCATCCTGTGTTTTCTTTAGTACTTCCATTTCCTTTTTGAGCTGCTCAGTCTCTTCTTGCTGCTTCTCAATCTCTTCTTGGTGCTCCTTACTTCATTGGTTGGCTTCCTTTTTCAGTGTTTCTACTTTTTTTTGGAGTTTGTTTTTTTCTCCCTCTAGTTCTTTCTGGAGTTTGTCAGTCTATTCCTTTAGTTCTTTCTGATGTTTGTCATTGTATCCCTCTAGGTCCTTTTTGAGTTTTTCATTCTCTCTCTTTAGTTCTCTGAATTCCTCTTTATGTTCTTTAATTCTCTGCATAGGTCTGCTATTATGCCTCTAAGATCTGTTCCTTGGGTCTCCTCCAAGGGTTCCCATTGTAGCTATCTCATACAGGTTTGGTAGAGCTTGGTGCAAGATTATCCTGTGCCTTTCCCATGCTGTCCCTTCATTGTGACCCTGTCATGTGGGCTTCCCTTTTGTGGTTCAGATCACAAATACCTTTTCACTATGTTAGCGGATGGTTTTGCTTTCCTCCTTCAGATGCTTTTTTTTTTCTTTTTCCTTTCCTCCTCCTTGTTTATGGAGTACTGACTTGTCTAGTTTTCAATTTTTTTATATATTGGATATTGGAAGCCACAGCACTCTTCTCTTCTTGTTCTCCAAAAGTACTTGCCCAAGTGACTTCCAGGCAGCCTGCACAAAGGTGCAGAGCCACTGACCCAAATCCGCTGACCCTCTGGCCTGGGCGCCAAAGGCCCTCCCTCTAGCTCTTTCCGGAGTTTGTCATCTCCTTTTAGTTCTTTCCAAAGTTTGTCATTGTCTCCCTGTAGGTTCTTTCTGAGTTTTTCATTCTCTCCCCTTAGTTCTATGATTTCTTTGAATATATCTGTGATTGTTATTCTACAATCTGTGTCTGGGGCTACCTCTAGGGAGATCCATTGTATGAATCCTCCACAGGCTCCATAGAGTTTAGTGTGGAGTTATTCTGTGCTTTTCCCATATTGTTCTTTTGTTGTGCTCTCTGCATGTGGTTTGCCTTTTGCCTGTATTCTGATGTGAATCTCAAATGCCTCTTCACTGTATTGAAGGATTGCTTTCCTTGATTCCTTCAGGTTCCTTCGTTGTAGTCTCCTTGTTTATGGAGTGTTGACTTGTCTATGTTTCAGGCTTTCAATTTTGGTTATATATTGGAAAGTATAGTTCACTCTTTCCTTTCTGTTCTGCAAGAACTGGGTGGGTAACAACCCAGATGACACCCTCTGAGCACTGTACTCCCTCTGCTGCCAACCAGTTCCTCTAGGTTGGTTGTAGGGCTTACTGCCTTACTGGAAACTTCCTTGGAATTCCAGATGGCAGGGGTGGGAGGGAGAGGGGGGAGTTGCTTGTGCTGGTACCCTGCGCCTCAGCTGGTCTGGCAGGGGCCAGCAGCCTCTATGGAAGGCAGGCCAGAGATTCAAACTTCAACTCCCAAGATCCTCCTGGCTGATACTGTAGCCTGCACCCTGTGCCTCAGCTGGTCTGGCAGACACCAGCAGCGTCTATGCAAGGCAGGCCAGAGATTCAATCCTCATCTCCCACCATCCTCCTGGCTGACACGTGTGGTCTGCACCCTGCACCTCAGCTGGCCAGCAGCCGCTATGAAAGGCAGGCGAGAGATTTAAACCTCAACTCCCACGATCAAATCTAGGAGTTTTACAAGTGAAGATGGCAACTGAAAAGGAGAGTGAAGCAAAAGTTCCTGCGTGCATGTTGCTGATTCGCATCTCTGTAAATCATGAGCACTTTCTGCACATTCCAGCTCTTTGCCTTGTGCCCATCTTCCTGGCTGGACCCAAAGCACCAGAAGCAAAACAAAACCTGCTTTGTCCACCTGCTGAACATCACAGTCATCCGGAAAAACATGGACTTGTCTTTTTTTTCTGCCATCTCACTGGGATTTTAATATTAAAAAGCTTTCATTTAAGTTTTTTGGGTATTTCTTTTGAGACAGGCTCTCCCTTTAGCTGGCCTGCAGCTCATTCTGTAGACCAGGCTGGCCTTGAACTCACTGAGATCCGCCTGCCTCCACCTCCCAAGTGCTAGGATTAAAGGCATGTGCCACCACGCCTGGCTTCTTTTAAGTTTTATATTTTATTTTATTTATTTATTTTCTATGTGTATGCAATGCCTCTGAGGTCAGAAGAGGGCGTCAGATTCTCCTGGAACTGGAGTTCTCCTGAAACTGGAATTACAGACGGCTCTCAGCCATCATGTCGGTGCTGAGGATCGAACCTGGGTCCTCTGCAAGAGCAGTCGGCACTCTTAACCACTAGGCTATCTCTCCAGCCCAAGTTTTATATTTTATGATACCCTTTCTTGATTTGGGTCACAGGCAGGCTTTCTGTCATTGATCCCTCTGGCCCTTCATGCCTCTCATTTGCCGTTTCACCCCCATGTGCTTTTGTTTTGTCTCATGCTTCTGCGAAATCCACTTGTCAGCCACCAAGAAAACTGAGATTTTTAAGGCTTCGGGATTTATTTCCTTATTTTATGGTGGCAGGAATTGAACCAAGAGCCTCGGACATGCTAGGTAAGTACTCTGCCACAGTGCTATCACCCCAGCCCTTGAGAACTGGGGTCTTAGAATAGAGTAGATGAAGAGGAGACAGAAAGGGAAAGCTGTTTGCTTGAAGTGTCTACTGTCCAAATTCTCCTCCCCTACATCAGAAACCTGGACACTAGATGATTTCCCACCTTGTCTTTCTTGTTCTTTCCTATCTTCAAGGGCTACTGAAGAATCCCCTTCCCATCCTGTAAACCATTAGCAACTGTAAAACATGTCTATTCTTGTGGGATACTTTACAACCATAGAGCATGCCCAACATATTAATGACACAAACTCATTACTGTAAATGCACACTATGATGAATATACTGCAGAGCTGTGGGAAAGGTATGTGTATGACCAGAGTCTGCAGATGGGTATGACAAACACCAGCTGTTTCCAATAAACTTGATAACTAAATCAATTAGCAGATCCACCTCACCCTCAGATCCTTATTGAACAAGGTTCAGTAAGGACCATCTACATCCCAGCATCCCATAAGAGCTTGGGGCATAGGGAGATTTGGATGAGAGAGATGGGCTGCATATCCCACATAAAACCTGTCAAATCTTTCACTGGCCAATTGACCCAAGTCTTGCATGGGTTATGATTTTTCTAATTTTATAATTAAACTATTTTAACACTATGAAGATTTTTAAATTAAGGAATGGGCCATCCATGATGTCATTTTAACATATATTTCTCTTCCCAGTTCTAGGTGATTTATGGAAATAAGCCCACATGGTCTTAATTGGGTTATAGACTACCCTGTTTCTCCATGCTTTTACAGTGGCCTGAAGTCTTTAGGGCTTCTATTTTGGACGTCACATTGCAAATGCTTGGAGGAAAGAACCTATGCATATCTTAGCACATATGCCAGTGTACTCAAAGAAACTCATTCATTCCATAATGCAACCAGTGGGCCCTGCTCATGAGAGGCTCAAGTGTGGCTGAACTAGTAGAAAACACTGCCACCTGTAAATTTCCCTTTCCAAATCCCTAGGTGACCCTGCTTCCTGAACAAGGAATGGTGAGTCAGGGGCAAGCAGTCTGTAAGTCTGGCTCATCACATGATGGGAGATTGGGACTCTGAGCTCCATGAGTGGAGGATAAAGCAGTATTGGCCTTTCACAAATATCACCAAAGCAGAGTAGACTGCAAGACTGCACTGTGAGATACATACAAACCACATGACTGACTGTTGTTTTTCATTAAAGGAAACAAATACATGAAAACAAGGTGTGTCTGTGAGTCTTTGACATGTGTAAACCATAAAACTGCCTGTCCTGAATGCTGTTCCTCTGCCCTTGTTTAAACTGTGTTCTCCAGAGCCCTGTTGCTCATCCACACGACCTTACAGGTGAAACCTGCACTGCTATGGCTGAAAATTACCTGGGGCACGTCAAACCTACAAAAAATGGACTTGCCTGATGAGGGCTTATAAGGTGACAATATTAATCAGAACAGATAACTGTTGTATCACAGAAACTGACACAGTTATGGGCCTATATCTGTGAGTTCCTCATCTGTGGAGCCAAACAACTATGGATTAAAAATATTAAAATGAGACTTTTCTGAGATCCCTAAAACTTCAAACTTGAAACACCATACGTTGAGTACTATGCTGAATCACATGTATGAAGTGATATGTGTATTTGCCCTAGTTTGCTTCTCTATTGCTGTGATAAAAACATTGACTAAAACCAACTTGAGGAGTAAAGCATTTATTTTATTATATATTGCCAATGTCACAGTTCACCACTGAGAGAAATGAAGGCAGGAACCTGGAGGTAGGAGCTGAAGCATAGACCATGGAGAAACATTGCTTACTGGCTTGCTCCTCTGGCCTGTGCTCAGCATGCTTTCTTATATAACACAGGACCACCTCCCTAGGTGTAGCCCCCCACAGTGGGGCTGAGCCTTCCACTATCACTCAACAATCAAGAAAATGACCCACAGACATGGCCACAGGCCAATCTAATGGAAGAAATTCTATAAATGAAGTTCCCTCTACCCAGGTTTATGAAGTTGACAGCTGAAGCTACCAGTACTGTATCACATTTTGCATGTAAAATAGAGATGATTTGAAGTATGTAGTATGATATGGATAGATTATGTGTGAATACACACACAGGTTCTCTCTCTCTCTCTCTCTCTCTCTCTCTCTCTCTCTCTCATCTTCCAGACACTCAGTTCCACATCATAGCAATACTGTGGCCATGGTTGATGAGCAAGCACTATTGGAACATCAGTGATGTCTTTGGAGGCAGAGGAAAAGTGCAGTATGGTCATGCATGCACTGTTATGGCTTGAGTGTTAAATGTTCCCCACAAGTTCATATGCTAGAAGACTTGGTCCCAATCTCTAGTGCTATTTGGGGAGGTTGTAAAACTTTTGGGAGTTGAGGATATACTTGAAGGAGGTAGTTTGCTGTGGGGGTAGGGCTTGAGGTTTATAGCCTGGCACCCCTTATAGCTACATCTCTGCTTACTGATCCAGGCAAATATGAACAAGCTCCCATGGCCACAGTCACAAGCTGCTCCGAATGCTACACCTTCCCCATCAATATAGACCATTCTCCTTCCAACCATTATCCCAAATAAACCCCATTAGGAATTCTGTCACAACAAGAAAAATAGGTAGTACATTCTAGGCCCTCTTGCTTCTAAGTGGATGTGGCCCACACATATCCCTATCTGTGGTAATATCAAATGTCTGGAGGAAAGAAAGACTCCAAAATTTCCAAATCCTTGTGACTTTTATTGGGACTTCCTAAGTTCAAGAGCACCCAAGAAAGAAGTCATGCGGAAGTAAGAAAAATCTGATTTATACATTCTATATAAAATGGAATAATTATCTAGCTGACTGGATTAACTTTCCTGTTTACTCCAGAGTTCTACTTCCATTTTTACCCCTTATCCCACTGGCTTCACTGTCTGATGTTGGTTCCTCTGGTCCCAGTATCAAAAGTGGGGGGCGGATTTCCAGAATCTGATCTGTGAGTTATTAGCCATGACTATAGTCACAGAGGGTCCTCACAACCCCACAAGGACAAATGCCAAGACAAAATCTTAGGCTAAACACCAGGAGGTCCAGGCTCCCCTCAGTTCACTAGTCAGAAACCTTGTGAAGGATTCTTCTATCCTTTTTAAGTCAATTGACAATTAGAAAACACCCTTGTCAGCTTCTTGTAGCTTGAGTCTCCACCTTAAAAAGTTCTACAGTAATCTGGGAATCATGTTCTTTGTGAATGCAGGTAGGCGAGGAGGGTGCACTTACTTGAAATAGCTGGTTTGTGCTGCCTTCCACTCCGCTATTGCCCACCACTTCCCAAATATTTTTATTTCTTCTCATTTGCATTTTTGGCTCACTGGTATTTGCAAATGGTCACTGACTGGCCCTTTCTTGAATTACCTGTCACTCTGTGGAGGTCAGCTGTGGAGTGCCGTATGTTCACATATTCATGGTATGTGGTTGAGTGGTCAGCACCAGCATAAATGGGGCGCTCTGGGGTGTGATCGGTAGGAACACAAATGTTAAGAGCCGGTGGGGTTTTTTTTTTTTTTTTTGTCTTTTTGCTATCAATTTTCTTGTGTGTGTGTGTGTGTGTGTGTGTGTGTGTGTGTGCTGTATGGGCACACATGCAAGGGTGCAGAGCCAGAGGGCAACCTTAGTTGTTGGACATTCTTCCACCTTGTTTGAGACAGGGTCTTTTTACTGGCCCATAAGTTCTCAGGGATTTTCCTGTCTCTGTCTCCTAGCTTTACAGGGGTTCTGGGGATCCGAACTCTTGTCCTCATGTTAGCACAGCAAGTGATTTATTAGCTGAGCCATCTCTCCAGCCTGTGTGACTATTCTGAAAGTCTGGGGCCTTGTGTAAATCTCCCAGTACACATATGCAATCTCTAAGCTAAGTCACCTGGACTGAAAGAAGAGGTGATCAGAGCAGTTCAATAAATTAAATAGATTAATCAGTTTGTTTGAATGGTCCTTCCAAGCTCTGGACTCAACTGCTTAAACTCATAGAAATATGAGTTTCTTCCTCAGAACTGAAGTTAAGTGGAAGGTGAAAAAGATGTTATGGATAATTTGCTTTGAAGTATTCAGAAAACTGATTCCAGTCCCTGCTTGGTCTTGGAGGAGACTATGTCAAACATCTCCAAGAAAGGCTCACACAGCTCTACCAATGTCACTGATTGGTGACCCATTGCCACACAAGTCTGAGCAGAGTCCTGTGTGACCTGGGCAAGCAAAATAAACTAAATGTGGGACTAGCTTGGAGAAGATTTCCTGCACAAAATACTATTATCCCCAATTTTCAGGCCTTTTCAAACAGCACTTAGGGTCATTTTGAGCCATTAGAATGCTTTTTAGACATGATCCTGAACCAAACAGTACTCAGGGATGAGCTGACTGCTTTAGGACCCAAATTACAGGCTTGGGAAAAGTATTTGCTATGAATCCCTCTAACACTACTGTTGGTTGAACAGAACTTCAGGAACTTTAATGTAATTATGATAAAAGCAAATTCCTAAAGTGAAATGAGGGTATGAGAATGGAGCTTTTGGGGGTTTTTCGAAAAAGGCAAAAAGTTCTCAGAAAGCTTTAATGGCCTTGTAAAAAAGAAGAGAAAATAGAGAAGTGAGTGCTGGGTCACTTCTGGTCAGAGAAGCAAGAGGGCCGTATGCTGTCCAGTTGTCTCTTTGAACAAGGTTGGATTATTGAAGAAACCAAAACACTACTCTTAGTCAATGAATTAGGGAAGAATGGAATTTAAGGAAATGACATTTTTATTAACTGCAATTAATTCCATCCTGCTAAAAAGTTAATTGAATCCAAATGTGTAAAGTGCATGTTCCCAAACAATCAGAGAAAATGTCACACTCACATGGCTTTAGGTTAGGATGCATTGAAGTGTACCCTTCAGCACTAATCTGCAACTCAAGTGCTGGCTGGGAAGCATGTGACAGAAGTAAGAAGAGAAGCACAGCCCACAGGAACTGGAAAGGTCTCACCTGCTCTCCATAGGGGTTAGTGTTGGAGAAACTGCCACCAGTTATCACTGATGTCTCCCAGGACATGTCAGTCATTGCCCATGTTTGCTACCTCTTAAGTATGGCCATTGTTGCTGTCTATTTTCTCCTTGCAGAAAGCTGAACAAATGTCTCTGATTCACTTGAAGAAGTGACAACAAGAAACACTTCCCTTCCTCCACTTCCCAGAGTCACAAAACCAAGGGACACCTAGGAGCACAAGCCACAAGAGGCTGTCATGGTTGGCAACAACTTGGTGTCTCCACAGCATGGCACTGGGGCCCAGCCCATCTTTAATGGCTCCCAAAGCAAAGATAAATTGGAAAAGCAGAACAAGAAGTGATTTGGCCTGAAAGAATATGGCCTCAGAGAGGCTGCTGCACCATGGATTATGGGATGTATTTATCCTAACCTTCAGGCTCTGGGGGGAGTACCATGATGTCATGTCCCATCTTGGGTGTAGGAATTCCTGGGCCAAGCACCTCAATCCCAGCACAGACTCACAGCAGTCCAGGAAAGGTGCCTTCAGTGTGTTGTTGGTTCACCATGCCTCATATTACAGGTTCATGGGAATAACTACAGTGCTTGCCTTGTCCTGGTCTTTGTATGAGCTTCAGGAACCTAACCAAGCAGTAGTGGTTGGAGATTGCCCTTTCCACTACCTGCCCTGGGAGACCACTGATACCTGCGTGTTCTACTTTATCATTTGTCCTTTAAGATAAGATTCTTTGTCTAAAGTATATGTTGCAGAGCTTCTTAGACCATCTTATTTTTTATATTTACACAAGAGTCACACACTGTTAGATCATGGGACAAAAAAAAAAGGCATCCCAGCTTTTAAACAACAAAGATATGATGATCCTTAGGTAACATATTTCTCCCCCTGCATTCATCTCTCATATCTTCTGTATATTCTGCCTTGTGCCTATATGCCCACTACTGGACACTTTTAAATTTACTACCCAGTTAGAGGCTGGAGAATTCTGCTCATCTTCTCATAGGATCTAGTCCTGGTCCCTTATGAAAAGGCTTTATAATTTTTAGCCTGCAAACAGAAATTTTTTTTCCTTTTTAGAGTGTATGGTATTATTTTTCTCATTGATTAAAAAATGCTCTTTTGGACTAATGAGATGGCTGAGCAGGCAAAGGCACCTGCTTCCTGGTGACCTGTGTTAGATGCTTGAGACACATGGTAGGAGAAAACCAACTCCCACAAGTTGTCCTCTGATCTTCATGGTGTGTACCATGGTGTGTGTGTATGCCCACATAGTACATATACACAGTAAATGAATAAATAAATAATAAAATGCAATAATTTTTCTAAACAACATTTTTATTTACTAAAACTATTAAAGTATTGTGAAAAAATCTTTCCCCTTGTTCAATATTTACCACTTGATGACTTCCAAAATGCAAAAGATATATGTAGTTTAATTTCAATTTTCTTTTATGGCTGTCACTTTTACTATTTTGATAATAAGGTTTAAAAAATGTCTCATTGAAATTGGTACTAAAACTCCTTTATATTTATAGATTGATTTTAAGAAAATCATAAGAACAGAGTATATTCAAGTTATTCTCTGGATTTTTATTTTGGAAATAATATAAACAGAGTGTTTCACATATATTGTATTTTTATAATCATGTTAACATCAGTGCAAAAACAGATATGCACATGTTAGAAAGTTGTAAAATAGAATACAAATAGGAATATGAAGGCATCATACCCTGTCCTTCACAGACACACCGTCAGCTTTGTATTGCGTATCTTTTCATGTCCCTCACACTGCTTGTGGCAAAGTGAATTCACATGGAGCAGGTTTGCTTTGTAAATAATCTTCACCTTTCCACTTGAGTAGTTTTTCATCATATCTAATGTCTAGATCATATTCAGGTTCCTCTATTTGCTCTTGAAATCTTTTGGCTGTTCTTTCTTTTCCAAATGATAGTCAACCTAGGACTACACATTGTATCTACTTGTTATTCCTGCTGGCCTCTTTCATAGATAGATAGATATTCATTCCATTAATTCTGTTTCTCTCTCTCTCTCTCTCTCTCTCTCTCTCTCTCTCTCTCTCTCTCATCCTGGAGGCGGGCAAGCATTTTTAGATAGTATTTTCACATGTGGATCACAGTTTTTGGTTATCTTGAAACATATTTCTATTATAAAAGCAAGACAAATCTTTTTTCCTGCCCATTAACTAATAGTAATCATCAAGGCAAAAGCAGATAACATGTTATCTAAAATACTTATTAACAAGGGGCTGGAGAGTTGGCTTGGAGGTAAGAGCACACTGGCTGCTCTTGCATGGGACCCAGGTTCAGTTCCAAGTGCCCACATGGCAGTCGACTCCAGCTCCAGAGCACCTGATGCTCTCTTCTGGCTGCCATGGCCATGGCATTCCTGTGCTCACAGTCATGAAGAAAAACAATCATACATATTTTTTAAAAAATAAAATTTAAAGAATTAAAAAATGATTTTTGATGAGTCTTCTATTTGACATTTTTACTACTTTTTTGTGGTCCTTTTGAGATAGGGCCTCCCTGTACTCACAGCGGGCCTGGAACTCTCTATGTAGACCCAGCTACCCTTAATCTCATGGAGATCTCCTGAGCTGGGTTTAAAGGCAAGCAGGACTATGCCCAGCAATGTTTTTAGTATTTTTAGATTTAAAATTTTTAATTGGCAGCATATTTGAATTCAGTACAATATAAATTAAAACATTTATTTGCAGGGCTGGAGAGCTGGTTCAGCAGTTAAGAGCGCCAGCTCCTCTTGCAGAGGACCCAGGTTTGATTCTCATCACCCACATGACTGCTAACCACAGTCCATAACTCCAGGTCCAGGGGAATCCAATGCTTTCTTCTGACTCCACGGGCATTGTATGACATGGGTGTATTTAAACACATGGAGCCAATGCACTCATACACATAAAATAAATATAATAAGTAAAGTATTTTTAAAATGTTTATTTGCAGGCCTGGAGAGATGGCTCAGTGGTTAAGAGCGCTGACTGCTCTTGAAGAGGACCCGGGTTTGATTCCCAGCACCCACATGGTGGCTAAGACCTGTCTTTAAGCCAGGTGTGGTGGTGCATGCCTTTAATCCTAGCACTCAGGAGGCAAAGGCAGACAGATCTGTGAGTTCAAGGCCAGCCTGGTCTACAGAGTGAGTTCCAGGACAGCTGGGACTATAGAGAGACCCTGACTCAAAAAAAAAAAAGAAAAAAAAATGTTTATTTGCTTATTTATGTTTTTAATATACATAGACAAAGCATTAGATGCTTGATTACAAAGAGTTCTGTTTATGAATAGATAGATTCCAAATTATTAATTTTCTTAGAAATCCAAAGTATAAATATAGCAAGTATTGTTGAAATTTTTGGTCGGTTGAGTAGATGAGATTTTGACTGTTAAAGTTTCTGTGATATTAAAGCTTATATGTTTAAAAGAGATAATTATGTACAAAATCCAAACGTTTTTCAATAATATTATATAGTCTATGAGTCTAAATTGAGTAAATAAAATGACATTACAGCATTATTCTTCTATGTAAGAGAGCCTGAGGGATGAAAGTCATTCTTAATTTTTAAAGTATGTTATTATAGTCAGGCATGGTTGCTCACACCTTGGATTCCAGCACTCAGGAGTTGGAGGTAGGTGGATCTCTGTGAGACTGAAGCCATCCTGGTCTACATAGTTAGTTCCTGGCCATCTGGGACTATAGAGAGACTGTCTCAAAATAAAACAAAACAAAAATCTTATTATGAAAAATTCAATATTAGAAAAGTTATGGAAAGCTAAGCTTCAAGAATTATCAGTACAGGGCCTGGGGAGATGGCTCAGTAGTTAAGGGCACTTGCTGTTCTTGCAGAAGAGCTGGTTTTGATTCTCAACACCCATGTTGTGGTTAACTACCCATCATCTGTAACTATACTTCTAAGGGATCTTGTGCCATCTTCTGGCCTCTATAGGCACCAGGCACAGACAGTGCATATACATATACCTGTAGGTAAAACACTCAAATACATAAAATTCAAATAGATAAACATTTTTTAAAAAAAGAATGATCAATACATGACCAGTGTTTTTCATCTACAATCATTTACCTTTCTTTTTGGCCCCAGAATAATTTGAAGTTATCGATCATTTTATTTTACTACTTTATTTAGTTTGTTTTTCAAGACAGAATTTTGCTATATAGTCCACACTAGCCTTGAACTAGCTATAGTAGATACAAAATGATGAGACTCAAATTACATTCTTCAATCATTATCTGGAATATTTCTAAAAATATTTCATCAATTAATTGATGACCCAGTATTAGAATGATATGGAAAAGATAAAATAAGCTGTGTGTGGTGGTACAGGCCTAAAATAAGCAAGAGGAAGAAGGAGGGCCCCAAGTTCAAGACCATTTGAGACTTTGTCTCAAAGTGTAGGGGAGATGTGGTGGTATAAGCCAGTAGGATACAATGAAGATGCAGAGGCAGGAGGATTACTAGTTTGAGGCAAGCCTGTCCTGTACATTTAGGGGCTGGGGAGATGGCTCAATGATTAAGAGCACTGGCTGCCCTTGCATAAGACCCTGGGTCAGTTTCTAGCACCCAACTGTCAGTAACACCAGTTCTAGGGGATTAATCATTCTTCTGGTTTCTGTGGGCATTGCATGCACATGACACACACACACACACACACAAATGTGCACACACACATGCACACACTTACATAGGCAAAACACTCATACACATAAAATAAAAATAAATAAAAATAAAAGGAGGGTCAAAGGATATAGGACAGTGTGTTGCGCTTGTCTCCAGCAAGCATGGGGTTCAGAGCCCAGTAAAACTGGAAAAAAAATATACAAAAAAAGTCAATTATATTCTTTCACTTACAAATTCTTACGATAATAGGATATATTCATAGATTATTACAAAAATGAGCTCAAGAGTTCCAGTATATTTGATACACTTAAATCCATTTTTATGATCAAATTGTTCTATCTTCAAGTTGATTTCCAAATATTTTTAAATGAATGCAAGAAACTTTGGTAGCTTCTTTTTTCCTGCTCTCACATGATGATACATTGCTTCTTCAGACCTAGAATCAGGGACTTTTGGAAGGTGGTCTAGTTCCTTCTAATGGGAAATGTTGTTTATAAACAATATGTGGGCTTTGGGAATGAATAGAATATTTTATTTATAATTGGTTTTGGCTACTTTGGAAATGAATAATGCCCACAGCCAGGCACAGGTGTTTGAGCTTAGGGCTGGCCCCACTGGTGTTCTTCCGAAGCTTGGGCACCTGGAGGCTATCCTTCAGTCTTCTAGACATGGGTCTTTTCATTTGACCTCTTGTGATTTGAATGATACATGTCCTCAAGGCTCATATATTTGAGCACAGTGTTCTCAGCTGCTTTTAGAGGTTGAAGAACATTCATGACATGAGCTCTGGCTAATGGATGGTGGGCTTTGAAAGCTATGTCTATTTCCAACTCTCATCTAGCTCTCTCTGCCTTTTCCCTGGTGAGGTCTAATCAACCACTTCACATTCCACCAACAAGAACTCCCATCACCATACCTTCCTCACCCTGATGGACTGAAATCTTCTATTCCCCCCAAATCTTCTGTGCCTTTTCCCCTTAAGTTGCTTCTATTGGGCATTTTGTGGCAACATTCAGAAAAATAACTAAAACAGAAAACTGGTACTGAAAGGAGGGGTTGTTGCTGTGATAAACATGGCCATGTGGTTCTTAGGCCTTTAGAATGGGTTTTGGAGAGGAATGTGGAAGAATCTGGTAGGGTGTTCAGAAAAACAGAATGCTGGTAGAAATGTAGACAGTAAAGACTGTGTTCATGAAGGTTCAGCAGAGGACAAAAAAATTGGGGAATTGGTTTATTCTCTAAGAATTTGGCAGCATTTTTTCCAATGTCTTAAAAATTTGGGTGAGGCTTAATTAAAAAGCAATGGATTGGTTTATTTATTTTAGACAGCTTAGCATCTAGGCAGTTGCGCAATTGTTGCCAGATGCTCTTAGCTTGGTTTATAATAAGAATTCAGAGGAAAGGGGGAAGGAGATATAAGAAACATGATGTTTGGGGATGAATACATTTAAGGTTGAAGGTAAACAGGTGCAGATAAAGAGTTTGTCAGTATTACAGAGAAATATCACTTTTCTCATGGACAATTGAAAAGATTGCACCAATTGAAGATTCTAAGGTATAAAACTGAAAACTAACTTGAAAGGTTTTTTTTTTTTTTTTTTTTTTGAAAAAAAAAAGTGTGACTACAGTGTTGATCTGCTCAAACAGGGCCACTTAAGGAAGTGTTTTCCCCTGTTCGGCAACACAGATACTTGCAGCCTGCTATAGCCATAGTCCAAAAAGCCCAGTGACACCTCGAGTTGGCAACAGTACTTGACATCATCCATATAGTGTTGGCTTTGTAGGTACCATACGTAGAATGAAAGATTTTTGGAGTCAAAAGGGCTAGCACTAAGGTTCTGGATAAAAGGCCTGGGAAGTCAGGCAATGAGTAATAGGGCTGATTCCTTTCATAAACTCCTAAGCAAGCTGTGTGTAAAGCTGTAAAGGTGAAGTTTCCATTGTAACAGAGACCCTAGAATGTTGGCAATATCAAGGAAAGTTGCGGGTACCAAATGGAGCCAGCCCTACAAAGAGCCCATGTGCACTGCAGGCATTGGGCCATAGGGGCAGGGATGCCCACACCTATTGGGTGATGCCACCATCTGCCACAAATATCAGACATGGACATGCAGCATTTAATATTTGCTTCCTTGGGCTTTTGTATTTCCCTAGACCATTCTTCCTTTGTGATACCCCCATTCCTCCTCAATTTTTAAATTTAGTTTTATCATGAAGTCTCTGCTACTGTATACTGGAAGTATACAACTTCTGTTTTGATTGTACAGGGACCTCCAATTAAGAGTTTGCCTTCTGTCTCATGGATTGAATGCATTTTGCATAATGAGATGTCCGTGGAAACCAGGGGTAGAAGGTTATGGCTTGACTGTGAAATGCCCCTTATAGGCTCATGTGTTTGAACACTTGGTCACCAGATAGTGATGTTGTTTGGGACATATGTCCTGGCTGACAGAGGCAGGTTGCCAGCAGTGGGCTTTTGAAGTTCATACCTGCTTTTGGCTAGGTCTATCCCTCTTCTTATCTGCTATGATGTGACCAGCAGGTCACATTTCTACTGAGGGATTGATAGCTATTTAAACTGTGACACAAAATAAATCCTTCTTCCTGTAAGTTGTTCATCTCATGTATTTTATCGCAGCAATGAGCAAAGTAACTAATACAGGGCCTACAATGACCTGGGAGGAGAATGGAAGCCCAAATGCCCCCAGAATGCAAGGTGAGAATGCAGAAGATAAACATCTTCCACCTCAGACACCCCTAGTATGGCCTGTTGGAAAGTATAGATATGTACTTGTGGCCTGCATTGGAGTCTTAGCTCACTAATAAGGTGCTGAAGATTGGAACTTGTTGAGAATTTTATGGAGCTGTGTGTGGCCATTCACAGCCCTGAGGCTTATCCAAAGCTTTGTAAGCACTGCACCTGCCTTGGCTCACCACATGAAGCCTGCACCTTTTCAGCGACATTTTAGAAAGAACTGTATGCTCTTGAGCATAAAGTTTGATACATTTGCATTTTTGTTAAAATAACTTCGTTAATATATTACTTAAATAAATTCTATTAATACGTTTTCCAGTCTAATGATTTTGTCTAATAATTTTGGTGTAGTATGAGCTGCATTATTTGTAAATATATCTTCATATATAATGATTTTTATCATTTTCAATCCTAAAGCAATTAATTCCACTCTATAGATTCTTAGCCATGATATATTTCTTGTGGATTATATGTCTTTCTAATTTTTAAGCTTAGTTTTATCAGAAAGCCTTATTGCTGATATCATTAGTTCCTCTATTCTTTTCAATTCTTCCTTCCTTCCTTCCTTCCTTCCTTCCTTCCTTCCTCCATCCCTACTCCCTGCTTCCTCCTTTTCTTTAATCTCTACATTTCTTTCTTCCTTCTTTCAAAATTTAGAATGTAAACCTTATAATATAAATAAACATTTTCACTGTCTATTCCTCTAACTTTATGATTTTCCCTGTGTATTCAAAATTTAAATTTAGTCATATTTTTATTTAATATGATAGGCTTTTAATATGAATATTTCACTTGCCTGTATTTAATATTTTAAATTGTGCTTTTTTATTCTGTTAGCAATAAACGTTTAGCTTTCTATGATCTTTTTTATTATATTGTTAATTTTCTTTCCTAAGTACTTTTTTTACTAGCATAATGACTAGCATAGTCACCTCCTCAATTAGTGCTTATAGAAATGGCAGTAGATGCTCTATGAAAATAGTACATAATATAGCCCATGGTTCAACCAGACAGGAAAACATGGAGATTATCTGGAGAAGGTCACATAAATGTAAAAATACTATCATTCTTTAGACTCTCAGCAACTAAGTAATCTGTTCAACTGTATTTAGTTGTATTCATGAGTTTATCTGAACATGAACTTTTAAAATACAACATCTATGTAGTGACCCCTTATGAAATAGGGGTTGTGGGATTCTGTTCTGGGAAAAACTGACCAAATGATTTGGAACATGGTGTTTTTCCCTCATCAGACCACTTGTTCGCCTTTAACTTCCATTGGTGGTTACTGAGCATATTTTCCCAGTTCCACTTTTGAGCTGGTTTTTTCTTTTGTGTGTTCCTTTATGACAACTTGGATATATTGTTGCTCATAACCTGGTATCATGGCATAATTCTATCACCGTTATCCTTCCTCAGCTGAGACATTTTATTAGCATATGATTAAATTGAGCTATTGAAAGAGCAATTGATATTGACAACTATATCTTGATTTCATGTACTTGTTTAGATCACAATGGTTAGAAGGGTCATCTAATGGAAAGAGAGACAGACAATCTGAAGTCCACACGAAGATGAGTAGGAGATGACCACTGAAGACATGGAGCCTGGCTTTAAAGGGAATGACATGATCACATTAAGCTGGCAATTACTCTAACGAGTTCAAAGAACTTCAAAGACTCCATGACAAAAGTATTTTATTAGAGCCAAAAAGTAGCACACGGAGCTTTGAAACAACCAGTGATAGTTTGATGGTTTATTAGTTTTCAAAGAAATAGAAAACAATAAAACTTGCAGGATGGTCTTTAAAATGAAACTCATTAAGGATAACAAGTTTAAGGAGAACAGGGCTCTGGGATCTCTCAGCCCTACTGCATCCTTTGCACTGCAGCTGTGGCATGAGCGGAGAGAAGTGGCAAGTCACATGGCAATTCTTGTGTCCTATGGCCTTGGAATGACTACAGATCTGTGTCTGTGTTTTGTGGTATTTCTAATACAAACTCTAGGTGGGTGCTTGAAAGGGGAACGTTGGTTGCCCTACTTGATTTAGATGATGGTGAAATAATTTTACTAGGTTTTTTCCAATAATCTTGAAGAAAGATGGTGGACTAGTAAAAAAATAAACATAACATGCATAATTTAAAGCAAAGACTTTCATGGAGATGTGTTTTAGCTTATTTAAAAGTGTTCAAGAGTACACGCTCTTAGTTATCCTGTAAAGACACTGCCTACAGTTTAAAACCAGTTTGAAATATGCTCCACTGGCCCTGAGTATTTAGAGATGGACTTGTGTTCATCTTGAACTTGGTTAAGTGGGACAAATTGACCTCCACAGGTACACAGCAGCTTCAGCTCTATCCAGCTATCTTGAGAGTCTAAATATTTATGGATACTAACATTTGTTAAATGTACTCATTTTTCCCACTAATGAGTATGAAATGGGATGCTATTTTGAATTTTTATTTTCCTATTCACTAGTGAAGTTGAATAACCCTGTGGCTCTTTTGGTGGTTTGAGTTTCCTCATCATCAACTGATTTGCACCAAGTCTTTGTCTACTTCACGTTTTCGCTCTTTCCTCTGTGGCATATAGGAATTTGAAAAAATATTTGGTTATACTTCATGAGTTATAGTTACTGCTAGTCTCTTCTTCTGGTTGCATAAACTTATGGTTCATAGTTCAGAAATTTTAAGATTATTATGTGGTCAAATTTGACAACTTTTTTAAAGTAAACTGTTCTTTTTGGATCTAAGAAAATTTTCCCAATTCTAAGTCCATATAAACTTACCTCTAAATATTCTTTTGAAAGTTTTAAGTTTTTTTTTTCCTTTATGATTTTTATTTTCCTGTGCTTGTGTGCAATGCCTTCAGAGACCAGAAGAGAGTGTCAGATCCTCTGGAACTGGAGTTATGGACAGTTGTTAGCTGCTGTGTGTGTGTGTGTGCTGGGAACAGAACCCAGGTCCTCTCTAAGACCTCTTCAATGGTCTTAACCTCTGAGCCATCTTTCCAGCACCAGCTTTTGCTTTTTCGACTTAGAGGGTTTTTTTTTTTTTTTTTACTTTTTTATTATGTCCATAGTGTATTGCCTGCATATGTGTAAGTGCACCCATGTCATGTAATGCCTGCAGAGTCAGAAGTTATCAGATTCCCCTGTAACTGGAGTTAGAGATGGTTGTTAGCAGCCAGGTGAGTGCTGGGAATCAAGTCTGGGTCCTCTGCAAGAGCAGTCAGTTCTCCTAACCTCTGAACCATCTCTCCAGCCCCGAGACCCATTTTTCACTCAGTCTGGAGTGGCGTTCATGCATAATGTAAAACATGGATCATTTTCTTCAACACACTTAGTAAGTTTTCTCGATTTTGCTTACTGAGTAATTGATTTATTACTCAATTATAAGTGACCTATCTCAGATACCATGTAGCCAGATACAAGCAGCTCTATTTGTTTACAAAGATACATCATATTTATAAAGTGATCAAACTTGCCCTTAGATAGTCCATGAGGACGGGAGACATTACTAATATTCAAAGGATTTAAATTATCAAGAAATAGGATTGCGGGTTGCAAACATTAAGAAAGCATGAAAATATAGTGTTTAGTTATCAATTAGTACTAAATATACAAATATGACAGTTATGCTTGTTGAACAAAGAAGATAAGGAAGGTCTTCAGGGAAGTTTGGGTCTGATATGTTATCTTTAAATCTCTGTACCCAGCAAGTACTCTCTTAAGTTTGGTAATTAGCCCTAGTACTATCATTTGCTCACATGAAGTAAAGACAATTTTTGTAACAATGAGAAATGGAAGTGATACATAAGGAAATAATATATATTTCAATATATAAGTACTCATGCATACCTTCACTATAATGAAGTAGTGAAATGGATATTTGTTAGGTAGAATCACCTAGATTATGACAACTGCAGTTGTGGACTCATATCATTTTATTGCTATTTTTGGTTGATACCTCAAATGGGATTTACGACACACTAAGGAACAGCTAGCTACATGTCAAACAAAACAAAGTATAATCTTCCTTTGATTAGCATACTAGTCATAAGTCTTGAAAATCTCTTACATAGATTGTAAGAGATATAATATGGAGTTAGAGTCTGGACTTCATAAGTTAAGAGAAATGCGGCAGTTCTGTGGGGTGAGGTGTCTCTTGCATTGAGGATTCACAGATTCTCATCCATGGGATGCCAGCTGCAACCCCTCCCTAATCATTGCAACCAAAATATACCTCTTCCTCACCAACCAGCACCAAGTTCTCATCCCAAGGGGTGGAATCACTCTACTAAGCAGCAGTAATGTGGAAGGTAGTTAAAGGTAAAGTCACAAGTGAAAACTGGCCAGATAGAGATGTCTGGTAAGCTAACTTGACTACTTCCTCATCTCTTCCAGAATTCAGAACAGCAGGTTACAAATGAAGGCACAAAAGTTCCATGAGGAACTTGAAGAAGTACTCTTTTTATTTCCTTGTTAAATGCATATGCCAAGACACATGAATTTCTGAATGTCTTTATCAGAAATATTTGTCTAGCTCTATTTTCTGCAAAACTTCTCTCCTGCTTTGATAACATAGCTCCCACTTGAACTAAGAGCTACAAAAGGAGACAAAATGGAGTTGAATCTTTGAAGGGCCTATTTCTGATGACCCTTCAAAGGTAATTTCTCCTTGATATGTTCACTGTAACATCATTAGGACAATAATAGAAGAAAAACAGATGTGGGAGACTTGCTGAAGTATCATGCAAATTCACTGCAAATCTCTCTGTAGATTTACTAGTATAAACAGGAAATTCAGACTGGATTCTGCTGTGTGGAATAATGTCCTCCATTTCCTCCAGACATGTAGCAGTGCACTGACGTCTAACCTAACGATCCCAGGTGAGATATGTTTTAGTCTGAGTAATTTTATCACGGAACAGGATAACTCTTGTTGGTTTCTAACTGTTCAAACATAATGGCTTTGATTGGAACTCCATTTGCACATGGTGTTTGCTCCTGTGAGCTCTGGATCCCATTCTTCTTGGGGTGCTGGTGAAGAACAGTGTTTTCTCAGCACTGGCTCTATGCCTGGGATAATGAATTAAGGGATGGGTGAATGAATGATTCCAAGAAGTGATATGAATGCAAAAATTCTGTTCATTTATTCTGCTATTTCAATACCTCCAGATCCCTAGCTTTTGTCATCTCTTCCATAGGAAGCTCCAGTGAGACCAAAGCACAAAGCCTTCCAGCTAGAAGGAATTTGCAAGTAGGCCAAAAATACAGATGACATAATCGTGTTTTCTTGTGCCAATTGATCACAATATTCAATTATTACATCTCTGTTTTAATCTTATACATTTGTGCCCATCTAGAATTACAGAAATAAGATACTGAGGCACATGAACACCATTTCCTGTCTTACCTGAGAGGTTTCTTGTCAAGACAAAAATCAACTACCGTAGTTCTCTTTAAACTGTAAAACCAGCTGTTTCCTGAGTACATAGTAGGTGCTGAGTGTGAACATTGAAATGTGAATGGATGTAAATAGGACCTAGCTTCTAAAAGAGTTGACAACATACCGAAGAAACCAACACATGACGTTTACCATAAAATTGCAGCTATAGAGATGGCTCAGGGATTAGGAGCACTAGTTGCTCTTGTGGAGGACGTGGGTTCAGTTCTCAGCACCCACATGGCAGCTAACAACCATCTGCAATTCCAGTTCCAGGGGATCCAATGTCCTCTTCTGGCCTCCACAGGCATTTCATGCATAAGCTACACTTACATGCAAGCAAAGCACTCATACACATAAAATAAAAATTAATATGTAAAAATTTAAAACAATTTGCCATAATGTCAAAACATAAATTAGGCATATTAAGAAATCCTTGTAAAGGGATTGTCTTGGTTCAGATTATGTTTCTATAACAGAATGCTTGAAACTATGTAATATATGAATACCAGTCCTGGAGGCTAAAAAGTCCAAGGATAAGGTACTGGGACCTGTTTCTACTGGGGAGCTTTATGTCAACTCCTCACATGGCAGAAGACAGAAGGGTAGCAAGTTGAACGCTTCCATCAGGCCATGGATTAGTGTACCTAATTTCAGCCACAAAGGAACTCCCAGGAGCTGACCACTTCCCAAAGAACCTACCACTTCTGGATGTCCTCATGCTGGCAACACTTGAATTCTGCAGGAAACAGATTAAGACCATTGTAAAGACAGCAGTCCATTCAGCTCTGGAATTTATATGTAATAATACATAAGAGACAGTATCTCAGCTACTTATTATATAATCAGAGCACTTGATGATGAGAACCAGTGGAAATAAGTAGCAGATAGATTTGTGTATAGTTTTAGTCTGGAAGCTATGCCTGGTCTAGAAAATTCTATTTCCTTCACGAAGATAACCACACCCAAGGGGCTGAGCCAATGGCTCGTGATTATGTCATTTGGTCTTTTCCTTGTTTTATTCCTTTCCGGACTGGATTGTTGGAGCCTTACTGAACAGCTTTAATTTGCATATACAATTACTGAAAACATAGGATCATTATTAATTAATTTCTTTCAGAGTCTGTTTTCTTTTAATACCTTCATCAAATATTAAATATGCATTTTGGTTATGTAGCCCAGGTTAGTCTGAATCTTCCTATGTAGTCCAGGCTAGCTTTGAACACGGGAGCCTTGTGCCTCTTCTCCCCTGTGTTGGGATTATAGGCATGTACACCCACATAAAAGAAGTCTTGGTAATCTAAATGTTAGCTGTTCATTTGTTACATTTTTTTACTACCTGTATTCTGAAAACTAGTGTAATTTCTTTGCTGATGGGTAGATGGGCAATGGACTTCAAACAGACACCATGCAAGGTTGGCCCCTGGCTTCCCAGTGTTATGAGAAGGAAAGTACCATGAAGATACTGAGAATTCCTTCTGATTATTTTCTTGCCTCACTTCCCATGGTTTTTGCAAAAGTCCATTTCTTCTCACTCAGCAGTTCATGGACCAATCTACCTTCTCTCTGGATACAGACAGAGATCACCAGAATCAAGGTTGAGCTTTGGAGCTAGAGAATTTGTAGTTTAAAGTTAAGGTTGCTATTGTGGGGTGCTGTCATGACTACACACAAGCAGAGGACATAGCCAAGGTCTCAGGCTGTGGAGAGGAAACAGCATGAGCTGTGGGGGAATGAGAGAGCTTTTGAAGAGCTTGTCTGACAGCTGCTTCTTCAAGAGCTTGCCTGACAGCTGGTCCTCCAGTCCTATGACTGAGCACTGAGGTGTTCCATATGATTTACCTTGCATTTTATACATGCAAACACTGCTGGACCAAAGGAACATTTCGATTTTGTTGCTGTTATTGTTCAGTCCTTACTAAGTGCTTCTTTAAAGCTTGAATGATGTCTTTTCAGAACAGTTTCATGTTTTATTTGTTATATAACTTCTGCAGTGATGTCCCCTGTGGCCTGTGGCTTCAGTTTGTGGTCACTTCACTCCCTGCTGGATCACAGCCATCTCTCATCCCAGATGGTCTACCTTGCATTCTCCATTACACACAGGAGCTCAGAGTATCTTTTAAACAGGGTTACCCTTTGTTGGCTGGCTACCACTCCATTCATCCTGTGGTTTGTTCTTGAGGTAGATGCTCCATTTTCTAGTCTCCTTTTCCATAGTGACACAGGCAGGTTGGTCATAAAGACTCTCTCAGCAGAAAGAGGATGTGGAAAGAGGATGAGGAGAGCCATTACTTCCCTGGAGCAGCTGCCACCAGACAGGCCAGCAAATGTGAAGCACAGGGTGCTCTCCTGGCGCATTGCCCATAATCATGCTCTGAGCTAAAATTATTGACTTATCTTCGATGCTTGGGCTGTGTAACACAATGTCACAGATGGAGTGGCTTAGACAGCACATATTTGTTTCCCATAGTTTTGGAGCTATAGTAATCCAAGATCAGTGTGCTTAAAATTTGATTTTTAATTATGTGTTCTTATATGTGGGTTTGTGTATGTGATCTCAGGTGCCTGCGGATGCCACTCCCATCTCTCTTGAACTTGAGTTACCAGTGTTTGTGAGCTGCCCATGTGGGTGTTGGCAACTGAACTGATTCTCTGCAAGAGCCAGTGCACCACTGAGCCATTTCTCTAGCACTGTGCTTACAGATTTAAAGGTATGGATTACTGCTGAACATCTTCCTCTTGGCCTACAGACATCTCCCTCCAAACACCATCCTCTTGGGAGTTAGGATTTCAGCATGTGAAATTAATGGAGTTACAACCAATTCAACTCATAGCAAAGTTTGCTCTACATATCCAGCTACTCCAGCGAAGTGAGATCTTATGTCCTGACCCAAGACTAATGTGATATAAAGTGGCTTCTGTATTTCTTAGCCCTACTTCATCCAAACTCCATTCACCACCACCTTTCCATTCTACTCCCAGGCCTTCTTTTTAAAAATATTTTTATTGTTATTAAACTTTTTCATACATCATACATCATTTCTCAATCCAATTTAGAGTCATTTCCCTTTCCATGCCCCCCACGCCACCTGAGTTCACGCACTCTGCCATACATGTCTTGCATCTTTTTCTGAGTCTTTCCAGAGTTTCCAGGCCTTCTTCTTATATACATGTATGTCCAAAATGTCTTCAGAGATACAACTTGGCAACTGTATATTGTGAGATTCTTGCTAACTGAGCACTTTCAGAAACTTTCCCTAGATTGAAATTCTCTTATCATCTTCTGTCTTTTTGCACATTCTGTACATTCTATTTAAAAATAAAAAGTATGATTTCTTTTTTTTTTTTCCTGTAGCTGGTGGTTAAAAAGGCTGTCTGTGATGGGCAGGCAGCCCCAGTTATGCACGAGCAGCATGCTATAGCGCTGTAGCTTAATCCCCAGCACCACAAGGAGGTGCAGCGGGGCTCAAAGGCAGCGCATAAAAGTATGATTTCTGTGATTGCCAGGAGTGGTGGCGCACGCCTTTAATCCTAGCACTTTGGAGGCAGAGGCAGGCGGATCTTTGTGAGTTCAAGGCCAGCCTGGTCTACAGAGTGAGTTCCAGGACAGCTGGGACTACAGGGAGACCCTGTCTCGATAAGACCAATAAAGAAAACAAAAAAATAAAATAATAAAGAAAAAATAAATAAAAAAGTATGATTTCTAATGGAAACAAATAAAGAACTTTAAACATTCTGTGTTTTCAAGATTGATCCCTGTGATAATCAAGCCACTTATCTGTGATTCAGATAGGGATAAAATGACCTGATTATAAGAGACAGTTTAAGCTCTGGGTATAGATAGGGTCACTGCCAAACCCAGGTGGAGACAATGTGCAGGGCCATAGTCTTTGCACCAGCCCATTTTCTCCATCTCTGATAGCAAATAGTAAAAGTTTTAGTTTATTTTTTAATATTTTATTTATTATTTTTATTTTATGTGTGTGAATGTAATGCTTGCATATAGGTAGGTTTACCCATGTCATGCAATGTCCTTGTAGGTCAGAAGAGGGTGTTGGATCTCCTGTAACTGGAGTTAAAGATGGTTGTTAGGTACCATGTAGGTGCTGGGACTGAATCCAGATCTTGCAAGAAGAGTCAGTGTACTCTTACTGCTGAACCATCTCTCCAGCTCCTAAAGTTTTAGTTTATATGCACTTTCTTCCATGTATCTTTCTAAACACTAGAAATAAATCTTTAATGTAAACAATAATAAAAAATTCATTTTTCTTGATCTATTGTTCCTCAAGGTATGAATGCAAAGCTCAGTATAGGTTGGCACCAAATAATTGCTTTTTCCATCTTCTTTGCCTCATATGTCAGGAGCATCCCAGGAAAGCCCCCTGCCACCACCCTGCTGCTGTCTCTCTAGGAAGTACACAAGAGTAATGCATACTCATGAGCCTAGGGTTTATACCCATTGAATTATCATCAAGGTGATAGAAAGAACTGTATTTTTCTGGAACACATCCATGAAACCAGTTGGAGGAAAGTTGAAGACATGACTCTGCTTTGGAGCCCAGGCCACAGTGCCCAAGTGAGCCAGACAGTGACATTAAAATGCCACTTTAATACTTAAGAAGAAATTGAGTAAAGTCAAGATCCTCTAGACTTTGAGAAAAACTGTGAAAAACTAAAGAATGGGAAATGTATGTGTGAACTATTCACTGGACTAGGGATTAATTTACAGAACACACAATGCATTTAATAGAAATTGATGATGATATTAAAGATAAGTAATTTCATTTTTAAAATGGTCCTATGAATAGACTTTTCTCAAGCTATCACAAATAGCCAACAAATATATGAAAAGAAATCCCTGGGGCTGGAGAGATAGCCTAGCGGTTAAGAGCGCCAACTGCTCTTGCAGAGGACCAGGGTTCGATCCCCAGCACCCACATGGCGGCTGAAAACTGTCCTTAACTCCAGTTCCAGGGGAATCTGATACCCTCCTCTGACCTCCGTGGCATTGCACGACACGGGTGCACCAACCTACATGCAGACGATACATTCATACACATATGAAAATAAATAAAAAATATAAAAAAGAAAAGAAATCCTTAAAAATTGAAAAGCATTACCAGTTACTAGGAAATGCAAATTAAAATTACAATGAGATATCTAATCTAGTTAGATGGCTTTTATCAGAAAGACAACAAATGCTGACAAGGATGGGAAGGAAGAACTCTCAAACACAGTTGGGAGGTGTAAATTAGTGTAGCTGCTATGGAAACAGTATAGAGTTTCCTTAAAAATCTAGAAATAAAATGATCATATATACAATCCTAGATATGCAACTACTAAATCGAAAGGCAATGAGCTCGGTGTATGGAAGCAACCTCTGCAATCATGTATTTATTGTGTATTTGTTACAACAAAGGTACTGAATGAAGCTAAATAGGCAAAATGAATTTTTTTGTGAATATTATTCAGCCTTAAAAAAGAAATCCTGTCATTTGCAGCAAAATGTTGGAAACTGGAGGGCATTATATTTAATAAAATAATTTGGGCATGGAAAGACAAGAACATGTTGCCCCTTATATGTGGAAGCAAATGTTGATCTCACAGATGGCTAATAGAGCCTGGGAAAGGTGTTGTGGAGAGGGGGGTGAGGGAGGATGATCAATAGGTAAGGAGGAATAGTTTGCCATGTTCTATGTCACATCATAGTAATTATGATTCACAACAGCTGATTGAACACTAAAAGTAATGATTAGGATTTAGAATTTTCCAAATGTCTGTGGTGACAGATATGCCAGTTTCTCTACATATGATATTTAGATCCCACACTTTCCTTTATAAATCATACAACTATTAAGTACCAATTAATTATAGTAAAATGAGTCAAAATTTTTAAAGAATGATTTTTTTTGCCTTTGATATTGTTGGTCAGTCATACACTTGAGGAACAGTGACAACAAATATCTTTGAACTGATTTGAGCTTTAGATTTGAAAAAGCAGAGGAGCCAATGGGACGAATTTTGACTTCATATTTCCTGACATTTACTTAAATTCTTATGTGACGTTTTGAAAGACAGGCTTTTGAGGTTCTTCTTAATGCTTCAACGTTTCATCCACCTTCTTTCAGGTCACATCTCATTTTTAGAAAACCCCATTAGGAAGCCAAGTCCATCTCAAGGTTCTTTGATTCCAAGCAATAAAATGTACAGCTCCTGTGTTACAGGGGGATCCATGAGATTGCTGTATGGGACTCCATGTGTGGATGTGCTCATGAGTACCACCTCACTTGGCCACATACGTCACTCCACCCTCTCAGTTTATCTGCCTTGATGGAAATGCCAGGGCTTCACTTCTCCTTATATGACTGAAGAAGCCTCGCAGCACTCATGTGCTAAGAGCTCTCTATTCATCCATCCAGTGAGGGATACTCTGGTTGAATCTGTATCTTGGTGGTTAGTAACTAGATCCAAGCACAGGATTGTTAGTGGGGAGGGGGACGGAGAGAGGAAATGCAGCTCAGAGGATGCACAATTATAGCTGTATATGAGGGAAACATTTCATAAGATCTATTCTACAACCAGGCAACTGCACTTAATGATGATGCATTGTATTCTTGAGAAGTCTCTAAAGAAAGTGGCTATGTGAGCTCACCATGAAAATGATAACTAAGTGCCTGGAGAGATGGCTGATCTTGCAGAGGACCTCGGTTTGGTTCAGTTCCTGGCACCCACATGGCAACTAACAACTGTCCATGATTTGAGTTCCAGGGGGTCCAAAACCATCTTCTGGCCCCCGCTGAATTGCACACATGGATGCCCTCACAATACATGCAGGAAAAACAATCATACACATAAAATAAAAATAAATAAATATATATTAAATTTTAAAATTATTTTTTAAAGGCAATTCCTTAAAAGCAATGAGACCTCACTGTTCCTAAGAGTAGGATGTATTAGCCATCTTCATGCCATCTTCATGTACTAGGTAGAGCCGGAGAGCCCATCCCATCTCCCACCTGAGCTGGGCCTCTGGGTCACCCTAGTTTCTAGGTGGGTGCTTCAGAGGTCTGCTAGACAGTGAAAAGTGACTCCCAAAGGCTTTTCACATGAATACCCCAGCATTTCAGTCTTAGCAGGATCTATACACAGGGACTGTCTGGGGGGCTGCCACACAAATGTGAGGGTTTGCTAGAAGAAGGGAAGAAGGGAGCACTCCTGGGCCTATCACCACTCCATTTGAGCAGACATTAAAAGAGGCACATCTTAACAACATTGGAATAAATCCTGTGAACATGCCCACTGTCCAACAGAATTCCCCATTCAGAACTTGATTCTACAGAAATAGAAAAATGAATTAAAATTTAAGTAAACATATCTACAGCACAGTGTAATTGTGATTTTTTAGAGCAAAAGTCTGGATGAGCTCTGGCAACCTCAACAGGCTGGGCTCAACCACCTGTCCCCGGGATGCCAACTAAAGAGACAAAGAATGGTCCAAGGCAGACGGTGTGTCCATATGGGGAAGAGGAACAGTAAAAGCTGTTCTGTGACCCCAAGTCCACCTTCCAGTTACTGATACTGGTTTAGGTTTAAAGCAGAGGACAAGAGGTAAGTATAACTCAGTAGACCTTGCCAGGCATGGTCCTGCTTATCATTGATCTGCCATTGTCTTGGCTTGGGCCTCTCAGCTGCTCCCTAAAGTGTTAATCTGTTCATCTCTGCCATCACCAGGGGCAGGATTTTGCTCTTCCTGGAATCCAAGGTAGCTGGAGGTATAAGACAGTTTCCTCTGTGCTGTGATCCTGAAGGAAGGAATGATTTAGGTTTGGTAGGCAGAGTCTGGCAGCAATATGTCTAAAATAAAGGAGACAGCTGCACAGTGAAGATAGAGTCACAAGGCTTGCATCCTGCTTTGTGTTGGCTTCTGGACCCAAGAGTCAAGGTTTATTAGCAAAGGCAACTTCTAAGACCCTGTTAAATAACATTCTTTTTGACTTGTTTTGTTTTGTTTTAGTTTTTTTTGAGACAGCGTTTCATTCTAGCCCAAGCTGGTATGGGATTCAGTACATGACCCATGCTGGCCTAGGACTCACCACCATCCTGCAGCCTCCTGAGTACTGAGATTACAGTTGTTGAGGCAATATGCCCAGCTTAATAGTTTCTCTCTCTCTCTCTCTCTCTCTCTCTCTCTCTCTCTCTCTCTCTCTCCATGCACATGTATGTGCAGGCATGTGTGTGCCACAAAATACCTGTGGACAGTCTCAGTGTTGGTCATCATCTTCTATCTTGAGACATTACCTCTCCTCATTCAGACTAACTGGCCCATGAGCTTCTGGGGTTTGTACTGTCTGGTCTCCACCTCTCATCTTCCTGGAGGAGCACATAGATTACAGGTGTTTGTGCTACTGTGCTGAGCTTTACATGGCTTCTAGGGATCTGAAGGCAGGTCATCAGACCTTTCCCACTAAGCCATGTCACCGACTCCACAAATTTTTATAAGAGTTTAAAAAAACAAAGTCTAACTGACCCTCAATACAGGCTAAAGAAGGAATGAACAATATGATTCAAAAATGATGCCGTGGAAATATTTTCTTTATACAAACAATGTTAATAATGTATATTAAGTGGAATATAGTTTCAAAATAATGTGCTCATGTGATTCAATTCTCCCCTGAAGATGTATGTGTAATTGTATATGTAGAAGGAAAATATCTGGAAGGAGCCAGTGTTTACCACATTTACTTCTGGATGGAGGATTATAGGTAAAAGTTTCCCAACAACGAGAGAAAAGTTGAATCAGTCTGAATTGAAAGTAAACAAAGGCAGGTTTTATTGCCAGGAGAAGCACTCCAGGGTGAGTTCCATGGCTTCTCAGGTGGAGGCCAAGGAAATTGTGTGCCAGGGCTGGGCTAGGAATTTTTTAAAGGGCAGGGGAAAGAAGATGGTGATGTGTTAGTCAGATACTGGAATGTGGACAATTAGGTTAGGTCAGGGTCCTCTTACTAGGGTCATAGGTCTCCTGGTCACTTTGGAATCTGGAAGTAGGTTCTTGGCTTTGTCCAGTGGTTTGCCTAAGCTTTCTTCGTGGGCTTTTGCAAGTGTGGGCTCCTGGCCTGAAGAGAAGAGTGGGGAATGTTAGGTCTAGACTTCCCAGAATCCTAAGGAGCACACAGGTGCCCACTTACCTGAGGTTCTGCCCCATGGGTATAAAAGGTGGACCCCAGCCACCATCTTGCTCGCTCTGTCCCCCCGCCCCGTCCCACCCCNCACTTACCTGAGGCCCTGCCCCATGGGTATAAAAGGTGGATCCCAGCCACCATCCCGCTCTCTCTCTGTCCCCCATCCCTCTCTGTCCCTGTTTGCCCCTCTCTACCTCTCTTCCCCCTGCCATGCTGTCCGGTTCCACCACGTGTCTGCAAGTGTCTCACGCTGGCAGTCCCACATGGAAGTAAAGTATGTTCCTGGAGTGACCTAAGCCTCTCGTGCCTTTTTATTGGAATTTAATGCTTTTTATAACCGAATAGGGACCTCGTGATCCACACCATCTTGGCCTTTGTCCTAAACCTCTGGCCTAACATCAGGGACTTTATTCTACTTTTAAAAAACTTGCTTGGGGGCTGGAGAGATGGCCTAGCAGTTAAGAACGCCGCCTGCTCTTGCAGAGGACCGGGGTTCTATCCCCAGCACCCACATGGCAGCTGAGAACCGTCTTTAACTCCAGTTCCAGGGGAATCCGACACCCTCTTCTGATCTCCGTGGCATTGCATGACACAGGTGCACAAACCTATGTGCAGACAGTACATTCATACACATACAAAAAAATAAAAATAAAAAAATAAAATAAAATAAAATAAAAACTTGCTTGATGGATATTTTTTTCCTTGCAATGAGCATGCAAAACTGTAAAAAGATTAAATAACAAAGGGATGCAGTGTAGCTTCTGATAAGGGGGAGAACCTTTTGTAATCTCTCTCTCTCTCTCTCTCTCTCTCTCTCTCTCTCTCTCTGTCCCTCCCCACCCACCCCCTTGGTCTTTCTCTCTCTACCACTTCTGGCTGAGAACTCCTGTGAGCCTGGCTGTAGTGTCAGTCCCCAACCTTCATATGCAAACACTCAAATCCTGGCTGTCTAACCACAGGGCGCACCTGCTCCTTTTAAGGGGTCCAGTCTCAGGCTGGAAATAAGCAGCCTTCACACTCCCAGAGAGGAGAAGTCTCCCCAGTCTTTGACCAAAGAAAACATGTTTCAAAGGGGATTTTATTTGTAAGATGGAAATTTCTATGCTGAGACGAAGCTCTGTGGTACAGTACTTAGCACGCATGAGGCCCTGGGTTTGTTCTCTCTCTAGTACCATAAAATAAATAAAAAACCCAAAAGGAAATTTCCCCCAAATTACACAGCCTCTTTCCACTGATTCAGTTATTGGGGAGCAGTTGGGAGCTTTATGTTTCCTATTTGGAGGAATCTCAGATTCTGCTTTAGTTGCCCAAGCAAAAGACATCATTACACTGCAGTCCTGCACACGGTCCTCAGGTGAGCAGGCCCCGCTGGCCTCCAGAGGAGACAGGTGCCTGACAGCTCTCCATTCTCTGGCCTGGGTTTCTGCCTCTGCTATTGTACTTCTTCTGAATACTCCAAACAACTGAGATTACCTTGTAAAAAAAAAACTCTTTATAGATCAGTTCTAATTTTGACAGATGGACTTTCATTGATTGACCTCTGTGGAATTCTGCCTGTCTAAACCAGGCTACTGTTGATTTATAAAAAATAAAATTGTTGCCAGGCGTGGTGGCGCACGCCTTTAATACTAGCACTGGGAGGCAGAAGCAGGCAGATCTTTGTGAGTTCAAGGCCAGTCTGGTTTAAAGAGTGAGTTCCAGGATAGCTGGAGCTACAGGGAGACCCTGTCTTGAAAAGACCAAATAAATAAATAAATAAATAAATAAATAAATAAATATAAATAAATAAATAAATAAATTTGTTTTATTAACTAGGCTGAAAGAGCGTGGATCACAAGTCTTCCTGATATGCTAATAATCACAGGTTCTTGAAGTGTGAATTTCAAACTACATTGTAGGAAATGTGTTCATTCTCCTGGAGGGTCAGCATTAGCCACACACACTTCCTTTACTTTTCTCATCCAGATATTAGTTCACAATTGGACTTCAGCTTTAATAAATAAGCTAGAAATTTATATATTTAAAATAAATACATGTGTATTTCCCCTCCAACTTCATTAACAAGGGTACTTGTATAAGTAGAGTGTTTGATCTTAAAAATCATGTGTCTATCATGGGATAAGAACAGCAGAATGAATGGCTTTTATCACCTGTGAAGGCATGGCTGTTTCAGGGGAACTTGGCTTTCATTTACATGATTATTCATTGCTAATATTTCCTCATGAGGAAAAAAAACAATTCAGGTCAATCTCTTTCTCTCTTTGTAGAAATGCAAAAGAGAAAAAGAAGATATGTAAATACAGACCTTTACACAAATCTTGAGTGCATTGTGGATGGTTTGATTGTCCTTTTATAATGGCAGTCCCTGGCTCCCATCACACCTCTGTTTGCTGAGCAGCTCCTTTTCCACAAACAGCTGGGCAATTAAAATTATTTCTATAAAAACCACTTCTATTCACATATAAGGATTTGGATCTAAGATCCCCAATGAGAGAGAATATTTGTTGTTTGTTTTTCTGAGTCTGTGTTACTTCCCTTAATATAACAGTTTCTAGTTCCATCCATTTACCTGCAAACTTCATGAGTTCCTCTTTCTTTACTACTGAGTAGGACTCCATTGGGTAAATGTACCACATCTTCATTACCCATTCATCAGTTGAGGGACATGTAGGTTGTTACCATTTCTTAGCTATTGTGAAAAGAACAGCAACAAAAATGGATGTTAGGAAAATGGAAAGGAACCATGTAGTAAACATGAATGAAAGAGGGGGATAGCAGGAAACAGATGTTACCAATGGGAAAATGGAGAAAATTGGGGTATTTAACTGGGAATGGAGGAGGGAAGAGTACACAAGGAGCCGTGGGGGTAGAAGGAGCTCAAGAGAGGAGAGACACTAAGAAGCATGGATTATCAAGCGGAAAATGGGAGTACTTTATCTGGGGAGGAAAGAGAGAGGGTAAACAGGGAGAGAGAAAAAAGATAAATAAAGCTTAGGTAGTACGAAAAACCAGAGGGAAATGCCCCAAAACCTACTGAAAAGTACACATACAATGTCTGAACAAGAGGGCATGTGTATACCTGAAGGCTACGTCACAAGAAACACAGTGCCAAACAGGAGAAATCTCCCTTTGAATTAGTTGTTAGCCAATATAATCCACGAGTCTCCCAAAATAACACAGGCTATTGCCACAACCCTCCTAGAAGTTCAAGATGAGACTTTATTGCTGAAGACAGGATATATTTGGGACACAGGACTTGGAGTAATGGAGCTGGAACTGACCTGGAAGCTCCTTCCTAAAGGAGTACAGCTCCTGTACTTCTGGAAGATACTATATAAGCTGCTAAGGAAGAAAATCAATCAATGATCTAAACCCAGCATTAAAGCCTAATAATCATACAATGACCAGCACAGCAAACTATACCATTGCAGTATCTATATCATACAATGACCAGCACAGCAAACTATATCATTGCAGTATCTATATCATACAATGACCAGCACAGCAAACTATATCCTGGCACTTTTATTTTCTGGGTCATCAACAACTATGTAATTAGACTTACAACCCTCTCGATGAGAAGGAACTCATGGGTGGCACTGTAAATGTATCCAAATACACATGGCAAAAGAGGTCACAGATCCTAGAGAAAAACCCTATTCTGTTGTATCCCTGGAGTAATGAAATTTCTTACTGTTTGCTAAATATGGATCCTTACATTTATACACAGGTATACCATTCAGCACTCATCAAAGAAGCTTTTTTTGCAACCTCTGGGGACTGTTACAGAGTTCTACAACTGGTCACACACAGAGAATACATGTCTAAGAGATGAAACGACACAACTACAGTGGAACCTTTACACCTAATATCCATGGAGCATAGCAGAAGAAGTGGAGAAAGATCATTAGTACGTCCCTCGACTGTTACCAGTGAAGGTTCCTCATAAAAGAAAATGACACATACAGAAAGCAACAACTGGCCAAAGTGTAGGAATAACAGACTTCAGAATACATGTTTCTGGAGACGACTCCTATGTTAAGCCTCACCCACCCAGGGCTCAGAGACTATTGTTGAAGAGGAGGTGGAAAGATTGTAAGAGCCAGGGTTGGTGCATGAGCATAAGGAAACAGAGTCTCCCAGGCCTCTGGGAACTTGGTTATAGAAACTCACGGCAATGGTGTCAGCATGCACAAGGCCCATACTGACTCAATAAGGCAAAAACCCAGCATAAAACTGCTGAAATGATCAGCAGGCTTTGACCTTAGCTGAGGAACTATTGGCAACTGATTACTGCTGGCTGAGGGAGAGCTGATATTTTTTAAGAGAAAGACTCTAGATAGGCTGACTAGAATTCAGTGGATGAACTTGCACTGAGGGACATCTTATTCACAAACTTGGCTTGATAGGCCTTAACAAATGTGAAAGAATGCACGAAATCTTGTTGGGGTGCTATAGGGAATGTGGAGAAGTTTTAAAGATGATTAAGATGTTTTGTGTGAAGTGCACAAAAATTCGATAAAAAATACACATTGAAACAAACAAATAAAACTACTTCTAAATTAAAGTCTCCACCTTCTAGGTAGAAAGTGGTTAGTGGCACTTAGACTCCCAGCTTCTTCCATAAGAATGCAGACAGAAGCAGATCGAAACATTTTTAATAGGTCAGAATAAAGAAGAGTAGAATTAGAAGGAACACACAGCACAGCACTTGGATTCAATGTTGTTGAAAACTAAGAACAAAGAGCTGCAGTCACTTAAGGTCTTTAATAAAAGTAGCAGTCCTGGGGCTGGAGAGATGGCCTAGCGGTTAAGAGCGCCGACCGCTCTTACAGAGGACCCAGGTTCGATCCCCAGCACCCACATGGCGGCCGAGAGCCGTCTGAAACTCCAATTCCAGGAGAACTCCAGCTCCAGGGGAATCCGAGACCCTCTTCTGACCTCCGCGGCATTGCACGACACGGGTGCACAAATCTGCACGCAGATGCAGACAGTACATTCATACACATATAGAAATAAATAAAATAAAAAAAAATTTTTTTAAAAAGTAGCAGTCCTGCCTCCAGCTTTTCCCACCGTGAAAAGCTTTACTACCCCACCCCCTCCTCCACCCAGTTTTCCAGGGTGGCTAGATACTGCTGGTGCTCTGAGCCCAGGCTAGCTGGATTGCCCTCCACGATGACAAATGGAATCTCACTATGTGCAGGTGCAGCAGGAGTGTGAGGGGTGTGGCCTCGTCCATACTTCCAAACCAGCCAGATGTCTGCCTATCATTTCCACTACAGACTATTGGGTGGTGGTGGTGGTGTGAAATCCTCACTAAGCCTCAGTTGTGCATCTGGAAAATAGGGATGGCTCTTGCTATAGTTTGGCTCTTAAATGTGTCCAAAAGGCCTCAGTGTTAAACACTTGATCCCCAGAGTGATGCTACTGGGAGATGATGAGTGAAAGTACTGGAGCCAAAGGCCAGGGATGTGGCATAGTAGGTAAAAAGTTTGCTATTCAAGCCTAACAACCTGAGTGCAGAATCCTGAAATCAACATCAAAAACCAGATGCAGCAGAAGGCATCTCTAATCCCAGCACTCCTACAAGATGGGAGGCTGAGAGAGGAGAATTGCCTGGGCATTACAATGCAGCTAGCCTTAAGTACACAACAAAGCAGAAACAAAAAGCGTGCAAGTTTGGATTAGTTATATTAGTTGTATTGTACTGCTCAGTGTAAGCTGCATTGTGGTGAGAAAATTACTTAGCTTTCTATCATGAACCCAGCAGTGAGGAGAAAGAAGAGGCTTGGTATGATATAAATTAGACCTACTATACCTTCAGTCTGTCTCATTAATCTATAATCTGGTTGCCAGGAAAATTCACTTATAAAATGAGACATTTCCCTCCTCACCTAATTCATAAACAAACCTGAAAATGCCAAGAGATCAATTTAGAACTTGGCCAAAAAAAGAAAAAAATAGCTAGTTCTTCAACTCTGTGGGGCTTCTGTGATGGGAGATTATCTCACTGTTATGCAAATAATCTGTTGAAACACTTAAATTTTATCAGTAATTTTTCCAAGATGCTAGATTGAACAAACAATGCTTGATTATTTTTTATTGCTCTATATACTGGTTGAAGAATAAAAGGGACCTAATTAATTCTTGTTTGTTTGTTTGTTTTTCTTTTTTTGGTCTTTTTGAGACAGGGTCTCCCTGTAGCCCCAGCTGACCTGGAACTCACTCTGTAGACCAGGCTGGCCTTGAACTCACAAAGATCCACTTGCTTTGCCTCCCGAGTGCTAGGATTAAAGGCGCGCACCACCACGCCCGGCACCTGATTAATTCTTAATGTTGGAACTGATTGGGAATAAACATTCCTGGCTGCTGCATAAAACATGAAGTCATTTTTCAATATTTCATTTCATCTGCTTTTGTTAGTATATTTTCTGTTGCTGCAACAATAGAAGTGAGTCTGAGTATTTATAAAGAAAAAAATTCATTTAACTCATAGTTTTGGAGCCTAGAAGTCCAGTCAGGAAATCCCAAAGATGTGCCTTGTGGTGAGGGCCTTCTGACTGTATTATACCATGGTAGACAACTATGCACAGGACAACAACACAGTGAAAAACAAGATGCGAAAGACAGGAAGATCAGGGGCTCTATGTTATAAGAACCCACTTTCTTGGAAACTGCTCCTACCAGTTCTCTGAGTCTGAATATTAAAGAAATATGAATGAATGGAATAATCTATCCTCAAGTTGGAAGAAGCAGAAATCACTCTGTGCTTTCTTTCTTTATTTTTCTTTCATTCATTCATTGTTTCTTTATTATTTTACTATTTTACTTTTACTCTATTTTTTGTGTTTTTGAGACAGGGTCTCCCTGTAGCCCAAGCTGTCCTGGAACTCATTATGTAGACCAGGCTGACCTGGAACTCACAGAGATCTGCCTGCCTCTGCCTCTGTGCTGGGATGAAAGGTGTGCACCACCATTCCCAGCTTATTTTTTATATTTTAAAATACATACTTCGCACACAAAACTTGGAGCAATGGAGCTGGAACTGACCTAGAAGCCTCCTCCCTGAAGACCACCTCTCATAGTCCTACTGGGGAGGTTGTAGATTCTAGAGGAAATCCTATATCTGTCATATCTCTAGAGAAATGTAATTTCTTACTATATGCTAAATATGGATCCTTACATTTATAGACAAGTATACTATACACCGCTCATCAAAGAAGCTTCTTTTTGCAACAGATAGAGGCCATTACAGAGTTCCACAACTGTTCATACACAGAGAATAAGTGTTTAAAAGATTTCCAGCTCTAAGTTACACATCTATACATCCCTCAACTCTCACCAATGAAGTTTCTTCATACAACACAATATGATACACACAGAAGGCCACAACTGGCCAAGATTTAGAATAAGAGACTGCAGAGTGTGGATCCATAGATAGAGCTCCTATATTAAGCTTCACCTACCCATGGCTCAGGACCATTGCAAATAGGGGGCAGGTAGGTCCTAAGAGCTAGGGTCAGTGTATGAACATAAGAAAACGGAAGCTTTCAGGTCTCTGGGAATTTGCCCATATGAACTTGCAGCAATGGTTGAACATGCACAACAACCATGCTGACTCAATCAGACAAAAACTCAGCATAGAACTAGGGGAATGAGCAGCAGGCCCCAACCTTAACTGAGGAACTATTGGAAAACTATTGGAAAATGATTATTGCAAGGTGAGGGAGAGTAGATCTTCTTTAACGGAGTTATTCTAAATAGGCTGACTAGACTCCAGTGGGTAAACTTGTATCAAGGGACATCTGGGTACAAATATTTGACCGAATAGCACTATATATATATATATATCAGAATCTGGTGGGGAGGGCAGATGGGGCAGGAAGTCTAAATTTGATTAAGGTCTATTATATGAAATGCACACACAATAAAAATATACATTGAAATGTTTTATTTATTATTTTATGTGCATAAGTGTATTGACTGCATGTATGTAAGTGCACCCATGTCATGCAATGCCTGTGGAGGTCAGAAGAGGGCATCAGATCCCCTGGAACTGGAATTACTGATCATCGTTTGCCTCCATGTGGGTGCTGGGAATGGAATGTGGGTCCTCTGCAGGAGCAGCCAGTGCTCTTAACCACTGAGCCATTTCTCCAGCCTACTGTCTTTTATTTTTGTTCATATTTCAAGGTCATTCAAGCAAAGTATGATTCTTTGTTAAGTCTCTTAATTAGCAATTTGGAACAACCTGGTGGACACTCCCCTTGTTTAAGCCAAAAGAACATTCTTGATTATGGGAGTCCTATGGTTAGTGGAAAAGCATAAATATTCCATTCTACTGAAATGGTCTGAGTTAAAATATCAACTAGGTTTTAAGCTATAGTGAGTTCAAAATAAAAAAGATACTGTTTGAATGACCCAGAGTCATTTTAAATCTAACTTGGGAGATGAGAGTAACATAGTGTCTTTTGGGGTCATTACTCTTCACTTCTTTAACTAAGATGGATTAAAATTAGGATTAAAAAAATAGTATGTTTCTGTGTGTGTGTGTGTGTGTGTGTGTGTGTGTGTGTGTGTGTGTTTATGTGTGTGTGTGTACGGAGGCCAGAAGATGGTGTCAGATCCTCTGGAGTTACAGGTGATGCTGAGCCACCTGACATGGGTGATGGAAACTAAATTTGGGTCTTCTGAAAGAGAAGTATGTACTCTAACCACTGAGCCATCTCTCCAGCCCCTAAAATTAATATTGAAATACATCTTAATAAGGTTCACAAGGCAAATGTAAAGGAAATGTCAATAAAACTTTCAAATCATTTTGTTTAAATTTGTAGTTGTTATACATCTCAAGTTATTAAAGCTTATTAAAATTATTAAAATGGCACAAAGATTTTGGGGGCATGACTTATAACAAAACACAGGCTATGAACAAATGAGTATCAATATGCATATATTTACATATGAATACATATATTCCCTACTTTGGGTTGCTATGAGACCTTGAAGCAGCCACCCCTTCCCCAAAGATCAGTAAGCACATCTAGTATCACACTGGGAATAAACGCTTCCCTGGAAAGGAATCAGGGATCCTTAGAGAAATGACTTGACCTTAGTGGGTAAGGCAGGAAAATATGAGATGACCCTAGAATATCCTACCAGGAAGGGGAGTTAAAAGAATCTGAAACAGGGCTGGAGAGATGGCCTAGCGGTTAAGAGCGCCGACCGCTCTTGCAGAGGACCCGGGTTCGATCCCCAGCACCCACATGGCGGCTGAGAACCGTCTGAAACTCCAACTCCAGGAGAACTCCAGCTCCAGGGGAATCCGACGCCCACTTCTGACCTCCGCGGCATTGCACGACACGGGTGCACAGACTTGCATGCAGACAATACATTCGTACACATACAGAAATAAATAAAAAATTAATAATAAAAAAAAAAAGAATCTGAAACATATTAAAGAGTACAGAAGTCGCCGGAAGTGGTGGCGCACGCCTTTAATCCTAGCACCTGGGAGGCAGAGGCAGGCAGATCTCTGTGAGTTCAAGGCCAGCCTGGTCTACAGAGTGAGTTCCAAGACAACTGGGGCTACAGGGAGACCCCATCTCAAAAAGACAAAAAGAACAAAAAGAGTACAGAAGTCTTCCTGAGGGATCTCCTTGATCTGAACAAGTGCAATGTGAAGACCAAAATACTGGTTTGCTGATCATTGAATTAATAGGAAATTCACAAGTACATACCAATGCAGTGGAAAAGTGAGTGGAGGACAATGTGCTGTCCTACAGCTGAATGCCAGCTAATGCATGTGTGTGAAGTTATCTTCTTCCACCACCAGAGTGGAAGAAGATGCCTACACTCCACATGATTGCCAACCAAGTCTCTTTCTGCTTTTTCCTGTGTTTAGAAGCATGCCTTGTATTTATTTGTTGTGTCACATCATGTTCTTCAATCTAGAATAGTTCCTTGGTCGTTCTCTATTGGTCAGGTGTCTGATTTCTTTGGACTTCAGGGCATTGGTTCCATAGCATGACCCTCACTCAATCTGTGTTCATCTTGCACTTCCCGAGTAATGAGACTCCAGTTATGGGTTCTTGGCCTATGTAGAGAAGATCCTGGCTTTGCCCAATGCCTCTCACGTCCATTCATGTTGTTGATCAGTGACCTTAGCCTTGACTGTCTAGTCTTGTGTTGTCTTGCAAATCTCTCCATCCTAACTCCATGGCTTTTCTTCTTTGTAGTTCTCTAGTGTTCGTGGGAGATATTTCTCTATTCACCTTCCTATATGCCTCCCAAATTCATGTAATATTTATTCTCTGGGAGGTCTAGAGTGACATCCTAAGCCTCCAATGGCTTGTTGAATTGATAGCATGGAAGGCCATAAGGGATCACAGCTGCAATTTTTTGAACTTGGATGTGGCCTAGAGTCACTTTATTATGTTCCTGGGAAGAAAATTTGCTTGTGTTGGTGTCAGTGGACTCATGCCCATGAATTACTTTGAAGTCATGTTGTGCTGGCCTTGCAGGAGGAGAATGTGATGAAATGGAGCAGAGCTTTGAAGAGGATTTGTTTCTCTTTGCTCTCAGGACCCTTCCTGTTTTCCACACTGGTTAGATAGCCTGGGGCTACTGTCACTCAGGCTTCCCAAGGCCTGGTTCTTGTCAAGAGATTGTTTTGGTTATCCTAATTCCTGACCTTTTCAGTTGAGTTGAAGTTGTTTTCTTTCTCAACCTTGCAACAACCCTCAACTGTCTGAGGAGGGCTCACTAGGAAATGTTTGTTTTTTATTAACTCGTTTTCTCTCTATTAGAGCCAACAGAAAAACAGAAGAGCAAAGGAGAGAAGAGTCCCTGTTCAATTAGCCTAATTACTCTTCCCCCTTCAGACGTGTGTCTGGCTCTGGCAAGATCTCCACCGCAGACCCTGGGAAAGCACCATGCAGCTGCCCACTGTTTCTCAAGTTTCATTGGTTCATCTGCTCAATGTTTTTTTGTTTTTGTTTTTTTGTTGTTGTTGTTTTATGTATGTGTATGAATGTACTATCTGCATGTGTGTTTGTGCACCCATGTCGTGCAATGCCACGGAGGTCAGAAGAGGGCGTCAGATTCCCCTGGAACTGGAGTTAAAGACGGTTCTCAGCTGCCATGTGGGTGCTGGGGATCGAACCCTGGTCCTCTGCAAGAGCAGGTGGTTCTCTTAACGGCTAGGCCATCTCTCCAGCCCTTTTTTTTTTTTTTTTAACTTTAGGATTTTTTTTTAACACCTAGTACAGGCGCTTTCACATGGATGTTTTTACTTTTATAAGAATACTGCCCAATGCAGGCTATAACTCTGTTTAAAAGGACAGGAAATTACTAGAAGAGACACTGTCTCAAAAGACAAAAAATAAAAATATAAATAAATAAAATAAAGGCCAGGAATTAAAGTTTTAGGGCGCTAAAGAACATGTCTCTGATTCCCCTTCTTGGGTTCAAGTGATTAATTGCATTTTAATGAGAAACTATTAACATTTTTCAGAGGGGATTTGGTTGTGAACTACTTTGGTCCTTGATCTCATAGGCACTTTTTGATGTTCCTTGGAATTTAGGCCTTGGAAAACCTTCGGTTTTAGTAGGCAGCCTCTTACCTCTCTGTTTTCTCCTTGTGGTTGCCATGTTACATGATGAAGGAAAACATGGGAATTGGTGCCTGAACTGAAGACTCAACCTACAAACAGCAGCACAATGCAATGGAAATAAGAGTCCCATTTGTGTGGAGCTCTGCTCAAGGTGGTAAAGAAGAGAGGATGAGAAACATAGAGCTCATGAAATCCATTCCTTTGTTTTAGTAAGGTAAAGAGTAATTTGAGGCTAGAAGAAAGACTCGTGTAAACTCTACGGCAAACCAAGGTCAGGGCCAGGGTGTGAACCCAGGTCCCTAGACTTCCTGAACACCAAGGGGGTCAAAAGTAAATGGAGCCCCAAATTAAATTATACAAGATTCAATGCAATCCCAGTCAAAATCACCAAGAGTTTTCTTCACAGAACTAGGAAAAAAAAATATCCTTAAATTTGGTATGGAAAAAACAAAAGAACTTGAAAGCCAAAAGCCCACTGAGTGGAAAGTTAGCGAATAACAGGGGGGGGATCACTATACTCAAACTTCAAACTATGTTACAGGGCTATAGTCATAAAAACAGCCTGGTAATGGCGCAAAAACAGACCTGTAGACCAATGAAACAAAAGAAATCCACCTGAGCATCATCAATTTCAAGCCAACCCTCATATTTACAAGGGCCAAGAGAAGACACAATGGAGGAAAGACAGCATCTTCCAGGAAATCGTGCTGACAAACTGGATCACTATCTTGTAGAGAAATAGAACTAAACCCCTACCTCTGGCCCTGTCAAAAATTAACTCCAATGGATCAAAGACAACGGAAAACCCAAATCTCTGAAGGTGATAGAAGAAAACATTGGCAGTCAACTACAAGACATAGGCCATAGGAGAAGACTTTCCGAAATCAGACAGCAGCTGTGCAGGAAATAAAGAAACAATTGACAAGTGAAGACCTCATTAAAACTCAAAGCTTCTGTACAGTGAAGAAACATCAGGAAAGTGAAGAGAAAACCCAGAATGGAGGAAACTTCATAGTGACACATCGGACAGAGTATTAACATCCAAAATATATAAACTACAAAATCAACGAAGAATCGGCCCGTGTGGGTGCACGCCTTTAATCCTAGCACTTGGGAGGCAGAGGCAGGGCGGATTTGTGTAGTTCAAGGCCAGCCTGGTCACAGAGTGAGTTCCAGGACAGCTGGGACTACCGGGAGACCCTGTTCTCGAAAAGACAAAAAAAAAAAAAAAAAAAAAAGTCAACGAAGAAATCAAATGAGTCACTCAAAAGATGAAGTAAAGAGCTGAGCAGAGACTTCACACATGAGGAAATAAAGATGGCTGAGAAACATCTTAAAAAGTTTCAACATTGCTAATAATTAAGGAAATACAAAAAAAACCACCTTAAGGTATCATCCAGTCTGATAAGACTGACTAAGATCAAGGAAACAAATGATAACTGAATGCGGGAGAGGGGTGGGGGAAAGGGGAACACTCATCCCACTCCACTGTAAAAACTTGTACAACTACTATGGAAAGCAGTGTGGAGGAACCCTGAAAAAACTCAAAATGAGCCTACCGTCTCGAACTCCGGGTGTACCCACAAGACTCATCCTAATCCTACACAAGATACAAGGCACAGCCATGTTCTTGCAGTTCTTGTTCATAATACAAAGAGACTGGGAACCAACCCAAATGCCCCTCAACCTGAGTGATAGAGAAAAATGTGGGTACATCTACACAATGGAGAGTTCTATGCAGTTGAGAAGATAAGATTGACATCCAATACCTTTTGCAGGTGGGTAAATGGATTGACTACTAGAAGATATTAATTAGTGAGGACACACAGCCCAGAAAACCAAACGATGAACATTGTTATCCCCTCATTTTTGGATGCTAACGCACCAGCATTAAGCTGTAAGGCAGCACACCTGAAGCAACATTCAATGTTATCATACCCCTTTCCACTGAAAGCAACTCTGCTCTAATAATGTAAATCCCCTTACAGGCTGCTAGAATTAACCTACCAACTTATTTTTAAGACTTTGTAATTTGGTATATGGTTGGAGGTATGAAGGCATATTTTAACGAGTAAAAACTTTAAAAGAAAAAATGGTGAATTCCCTGAATATGATATGAAATGACAATTTGTTGTACAGATGATGTAATTTAGTACCGAGCTGTGTGTAAATATATGTGGAATGTTGAAGCATACAGATTGGAGGGAAACTACACAGCAGAGAACTGGGACCAGGAACGGACTGAAACAGAAAATGTCTCCCCAAGAACAATAAGCCTCTGCTTTGAAAACGACTTTGAGAAAAATCAGGAAAAATTACAGGGCAACAGGATGGCTGGTTACAGAACATCAGGCGGGGGTAAGGGGCATGGAAGGATAAAAAAACGAGTCTAGATTCCAATGGAGAAAAATATATGAAATGCACCAAAACTCAATAGAAATGTTTTTTAAAAAGGAAATGGAAAGTTCTATTGGCCTGGGAACTGCATGAGAGACAGGTTAATCTGGTAGCTGGAGGATTATCCCACAACATTCTTTTCAAGTATGTGGTCCATTCTCCTGGAAAAAAAAAAAAAAAAAAACATATATGGTTAGAATGAACAATCCCTGAAGAAGCTAGCACGTATGGGTGTCAGAGCTTTGTGATTTGCTAAATAGTAAAACCATAATTCAGTTTTTTCTTTGTTGGCTATGGTTGAGGGAGAGTTTCATATATCACCACAATCTCCAACACTCGCTTAAAAGTAGGTATCAGAGATCTGAGATCTTCCTGAACCGAGCTCTGAACAAGTCAGGATATGCTAGTACATTACTGGGGCTTCAGGCTAAGGAAAGATGTTGTATTAAACAGTTAACATACATCCATCTTCAATTGCATTTTTGGCTATGGGAGAGTTTATCCACTGCTTATAAAAGAGGGTGGAGATTGATTGCAGCGCAATCGAAAACCACTGAGGGGTACTGAAGAAGAAAAGGTCATTTATACACAGAAATGAAGTGAAAGCAATTGAAAACCATTTTGTAGATTTCATGTTAACTCAAATAAGACGGTGGTTAGGCTCAAGAATAACAAAGGAGATACCAAGTGGATGGAGGGTTGTGGGGAAAAGGGGTAACACTCCCTCCACCCCCCACCCCACACCCTCCCACATGTATGGGTTGTGCATTAAAATAGTGGACCATTAACTCTAAAATTGTTATTATAATCATTTTTGAGTCATAGTGTAATTTTATTGTTTTCCGGTGCTGGGAACTCTGGTGAGGGTTTTACCTGTGAACATCAGTTAGTATCTGGGGAGAAAGATTCAGTGTTCCCCATGGATGGCCCACATTCCTTTTACAGTGACATAGTATTGCACAGACCCACACACATCTATCTACCCATATGCTTCAATTACTTATAATTACTAGCTATTCATAATACCTTGCAATGCCCAATGTAACATCAGTGTGATGCTGGCAAATGTTACACTGCATTGCTTGGGAATTATGACAAGACAAAGTCCACACTCTGTACAGACAGAAAGTTTTCCCATAATATTTTATAAGTTTGATTTGAATCTGTTGGTAATTTAATCCCTAGATATTGATGTGGACTGCTTATATTTGTTTATAAACTGATAGTAATGTAAAAAAAAATGATTCATCAAATTAAATATATTATGGGATGCATAGTGTAATGATAAGCTTTGAATTACAGTGCTGAAGCTAACCAGGGAGGAGATGGAAGAGAGCATTCTCAGTTTATCTTCATATTAGAAAGATGATGAACTGTAAAAAATACTATTTTATTTTGATGATTAGAGCTATATTATACTGTATACACATTTTTAAATTTTTTATTATATTTATATTTTATGTTTTGAGTGTAATGTCTATGTAATTTTTTTAAGTTTTTTTATTTTTTTATTTAATTTTCTGTATGGTGATCAATGTATGTCGGCTGCATGCAGTTTGTTCACCCGTGTTGTGCAATGCCTGCGGAGGTCAGAGAGGGTCTCAGAATTCCCTGGAACTGGAGTTCTCCTGTAATTGGTAGTTTCAGACGGCTCCTCCGCCACCATGTGGGTGCTTGGGGATTGAACCGGGTCTGATGTAAGAGCGTGTCGGCGCTCTTAAACTGCTGAGGCATCTCTCCAGCCCCCTACAGTAAGTTTTGCACCCATGTGTGCAATGCCATGGAGTTTCAGAAAGAGGGCCGCTTCCCCTAGAACTGGGAGTTAAAGGAGTTTCTTACCACCATGTGGGGTGCTGGCGATTAATCGAACCTGGTCCTCTGCAAAGCAGTCGGCCCCTGTTAACCATTGTGAGTCATCTCTCCAGCCCCTGATACATTTCATTTCATTTTTTTTTTTTTTTTATTATTTATTTTTTAATTGATATATATATGTAATATTTATCAAATCTAGACCCGTGTCCCCCCACCCTATCCCCCCACCCACCACAAAGCTCATGCATTTGTCAAACATTGCTTTTTCATCTCTTTCTCAGTCTTTCGCATATTCCCTCCATGTGGAAGTTGTACTGCTTTTGAGCGAAGTTCACTGTTTCGTCAGTTCTTGATCGCAGTCCTTTCTGTTGTGTTGTGTTGTTTCCAATATGCATCACTCCCAAAAATGGCTTGTCACAAAAGTCAAGGAGACTTGTATAGAACTAAAAAAATAAAAACAAACTAGGTAATTGGCACTAGCATCCACAGATGAGGGATTACACATTCATCATTTGTTTTTCTTGGACTGTGTTACTTCACGAGCATGATGTCCTCCTCAGCTCCAGCCAATTTTCCCACAAAGCTCATGTGTCACTCTTGACTCTGCATAGAACTGCCATTGTGTAGATGTACTACATTTTCTCTAACCACTCAGTCAGTTGAGGGGCATTTCGGTTGTTCCAGGCTCCTGCTATTGAAGAGAGCTGGAATAAACATGGCCCATGCATGTAATCTCTGCGGTGGGGGTGAGTCTTGAGGGTACAGCCCTAGGAGTGGTATGAGCTGGAATCAGGTGCCAATTCATTCTTCAGTCTTTCAAGGGTTCTCCACACTGCTTTCCCATTAGTGCGATCTGTACCCAGTTTACCACTTTCCCACCCTAGTGGATGCAGTGTTCCCCTTTCCCCACAACCTCTCCAGGCACTTGTAATCATTTGCTTTTCTTGATCCTAGCCAATCTTCATTGGATAATATCTTATTAAGTGGTTTTGAATTTGCATTCATTAATGATCATGATGTTAACACATCTTAAGGTGTTTGCTCAGCCATCTCTAATCCTCACTTGTTGAAGTCTCTGTTCAGCTCTTTGCTCCATCTCGATTGAGTGGGTCACTTTTCTTCTTTGTTTTTTTGTTTTGGTTTTGTTTTTTTGTTTTTTGGGTTTTGTTTTTTTTTTTTTTTTTTTGGTCTTTTTGAGACCGGGTCTGCCTGTAGTCTTCAGCTGTCCTGTGCTAACTCACGTTGTAGATCCAGGCTGCCTTGAACTCCAAGATCCACCTGCCCTCTGCCCTCCAAGTGCTAGGCTTAAAGGATGCACCACCACGCCTGCGTTCTTCTTTGTTTTTGAGGCAGTGATATATAGTCTGGAAAGTCAATGCTTTGTCAAATGTTCTGCAGTGAAGGTTTCCTCCACTCTGTGGATTTCTCTTCAGTTCCTTGTTGTTTCTTTTGAAGTACAGAAACTTTTGACGTTTAATGGAGGTCCCATATTTTCCAATTGTGATCCTTAATTTCTTGAGCGCTATATGATTTAGAAAGTCTTTTCTATTCGCACTGTCTTGTAGTTCTGCCACCTTTTTTCTTCACCACCTTCAGAGTTTAGGGTTTCATGCTGAGGTCTTTGATCCATCTGGAGTTGACCTTTGTGTACAGGGCAAGAGGTAGGGGTTTAATTCATTCTTCTACAAGTGTGATCCAGTTTTGCCAAACCAATTGCTGAAGTTTGCTGTCTCTTGCTCCATTGTGTCTTCTGGCCCCTTGTCAATAGATGGGCTGAAATTGTGTATGTGCTCAAGTGTGATCTTCAGTTTTGTTCCATTGGATCAACAGGTCTGTTTTTGTGCCCGTACCAGGCTTGTTTTTTATGATATCGCCCTGGTCATATAGTTGGAAGTTGGTGTCATAGATGATCCCCCTGGTGTTGCTCTTTTCAGTCGGGTTGCTTTTGCTATTTTGGGTCTTTTGTTTTTCCAAATTAATTTAAGGACGTTTTTTTTTCTTTTTGCAACCTGTGAAGAAAACCTTGGGGATTTCAAATTGGGATGGCATTAAATCTATAAAGAGTTTGGGTAGAATGGACATTTTTACACTGTTATTTTCCCATCCATGTACATTGGGACGGGTTGTTTCCATCTTCCTTATTCTTTCTTCACTTTCTTCTTCAGGGGTTTAAAAATTTCTTATGTAGAGATCTTTGCGGTCTTTTGTTAGGTTTGGTCCTAGGTATTTCTTGTTTTGAGGCTAAGATTTGTGTATAGGTGAGTGGAAGTTCTCCCTTGAATTCCTTCTCCAGTTGCTTTGATGTTGGTATAAAAAAAGCCTCTGATTTTTTTAGGTTAATGTTTGTATGCGTGCCACTTTGCTGAAGCTGGTTAATCATTTCTAGTTTTCTGTGGCGTTTTTAGGCATCCATTAAGTAAAAAATCAGTAATCAGCAAAATAGGGATAGCTTCGACTTCCTCATTTCCCCATTAAGTACTCTTAATTTCCTTTTCTTACCTTATTTCTCTAGCAAGTGTTTCAAGAACTCACGTTGAAGAGAAGTGTGTGAATGGGGGGGGAGGGGGGGGGGCGCAGGCTCCTGCTTAGTTCCTATCTTTAAAGGGAATTGTTTCTGTTGTTTCCCATTTAGGGGGAGATTGGGCTGTGGGTTTCCTTATATGGCTTTGATTACATTAGGATGATCCCTCCAAATCCAATTCCCTCTAGGACTTTACATGAACGGATCTGAATTTTGTGAAAGCTTTTTCAGATGGGGCATAGTGTTTTAATGACTATGAGGAGAAAAGCCCTCATACTGGGGCTTCTCCTTTGAAATGGACGATGCTCCATGAGCCAGAAACAGGAAGAAGGCACCAATGGACAATATCTCAGCCTCTGCTGCGAGACAGCTCTGGGGACCTCAGGCTCCCAAAGCCCTTCCTGAGTAAAAAACCTGTCCCTTAGTTTCCTGCATCCCTCTCCTGGGCTACTTCCTGCTGATTTCCTGAGGATTTTCCTATCATTCCTGTTTCAGCTCTTCAGTCCATCGTTTATCCTATGTCTTGCAATTGAAGGGAAGTGGATTTAGTTTGTTTCCATTGCTGTGACAAACACTCTGACGGAACCAACTGTGGTAAGAAAGGGTTTATTCCAGCGTACATCTCCTGGGTCACAGTTTCAGTACTCAGGTGAGAGCCCAAGGCAGGCAACTAGGGCAGAAACCTGGTGGAGGTTTTCGGCAGGATTGAAGCAACAAGCCATGGAGGAATGTCTATCACTGGCTGCTTCCCTGGCTCAGGCCCAGCCTGCCTTCCTTATAAGTACACAACAACTGCCTAGGGTTGGCAAACCATTGTGGGCTGGGCCCTCCCATACATCTGCTCAACAGCAGACAAAATACCCAGATGTGGCCACAGGCCAATCCAATGGGCCAATTCCCACAATTGAGGCTCCCTCAACCACAGGTGTTGTCAAGTTGACACTGAAAGGCTATCCAGCACAGGAAGGGTGAGGAACTATGTAAAAGCAGGCTAGAACACAGTGGGACACTAAGGGAGGCCTGGCAGACCAGAACATGAATCCCAGAAAAATATTTCAAGACTCCAGTAAGTATGATGCTGCTGCCCGTGGGCCTCCTTCTGAGCCTGACTGTTTCTAGGCATAAATATTCACTGGTGCCAGGCATGAGCTGTGAGGCAACTGAACTGGCTCCTTGTGTTCAGGGACACCAAGTGTAAGTGACAAGGGTATCTGTCAGATTTCCACAATAGGAACGAGGTATGTTGTGTCCATTTCCTATTACGAGACTTGTTAGTAGCTGTGTGGTTCCTTAGCTCCTGCTCCACCAGGACTATTAGTATACCAATTTCAGGGATGTTCGTCTTCCACTAAATTAGACTTAAGAAGTAGGTGAGTATTTTCAAAGACTGTCCTCTGAAAATCTTAACTGGTGTGTACACACAGAGAATGTGGTTAGGGCTTTCCTTTATACAATCACAAAACAGGGAGGGTGAAAATGTCAAATATAGCAATTCTAGGTGACACTCCTGTGCCTTTGCACCTTCTAGGGGAGGGAACCTTGTCAGCATGGCCAATGAAAGGACCCTTAGTTTCTTCATGACCTTTTGACCCAGCTCAGNAAAAAAAAAAAAAAAAAAAAAGTCAACGAAGAAATCAAATGAGTCACTCAAAAGATGAAGTAAAGAGCTGAGCAGAGACTTCACACATGAGGAAATAAAGATGGCTGAGAAACATCTTAAAAAATGTTCAACATTGCTAATAATTAAGGAAATACAAAATAAAACCACCTTAAGGTATCATCTCAGTCTGATAAGACTGACTAAGATCAAGGAAACAAATGATAACTGAATGCTGGAGAGGGGTGGGGAAAGGGGAACACTCATCCACTGCTGTAAACTTGTACAACTACTATGGAAAGCAGTGTGGAGAACCCTGAAAAAACTCAAAATGAGCCTACCGTCTGACTCATGGTGGTACCCACAAGACTCATCCTACCACAAAGATACATGCACAGCCATGTTCATTGCAGTTCTCTTCATAATACCAAAGAGCTGGAACCAACCCAAATGCCCCTCAACCAATGAGTGAATAGAGAAAATGTGGTTCATCTACACAATGGAGTTCTATGCAGTGGTAAAGAAAGATGACATCATGAACTTTGCAGGTAAATGGATGGAACTAGAAGATATTATAATTAGTGAAGGAACACAGTCCCAGAAAAGCAAACGATGAATGGTATCCCTCATTTCTGGATGCTAGCACCCAGCATTAAGCTGTAAGGCAAACTGAGCAACATCAATGTTATATACCCCTTTCCATGAAAGCAACTATGCTCTTATAATGTAAATCCCTTAACAGGCTCTAGAATTAACCCACCACTTATTTTTAGACTTTGTAATCTTGGTATATGGTTGGAGGTATGAAGGCATATTTTAAAGTAATATAAATTTAAAAAGAAAAAATGTGAATTCTGAATATGATATGGAAATGACAATTTGTGTACAGATGATGTAAGTTTAGTACAGGTGTGATGTATATATGTGGATATGTTGAAGCAATACAGATTGGAGGGAACTACAACAGCAGAGGAACTGGGACCAGGAACGGACTGAAACAGAAAAGGTCCCCCAAGAACAATAATCCTCTGCTTTGAAAAACTTTGAAAAGAATCAGGAAAAGATACAGGGCAGGAATGGCAGGGTACATGAACTCAGGCGGGGTAAGGGGCATGGAAGGATACACGAGTCTAGATTGCAATGAGAAACAATATATGAAATGCACAAAACTTCAATAAAATGTTTTTTAAAAAGGAAATGGAAAGTTCTATTGGCCTGGGAACTGCATGAGAGACAGGTTAATCTGGTAGCTGGAGGATTATCCCACAACATTCTTTTCAAGTATGTGGTCCATTCTCCTGGAAATAAATGATAGTTGAGGGGTTCAAATGTCTCAGAGTAACATATAAAAATGTTAATAATAGAGATCTGAGATCTCCTGAGACCAGCTGAAGCACAGGAAGGCAGGTAGAAGCTGGGTGCTTCAGCAAGGCTGATTGTTGATTGACTTAATATAGTTAATCCATTAATCCAGTTGTCTTTGGCTTAATTGGCTTTTGTGGCTGTGGGGGCAGAGTTATCCTCCCAGCTGCTATAAAAGGTAGGGTTGTGTGAGTCTTGAGATCTGAGATCTCCTGAAACCAGCTGAAGTTCAGGTACTGGGGCGCAGGCTAAAGAAGTGTTCAACATCACTAATCATTAAGGAAATGCAAATCAAAACCACTTTAAGATATCATTTTACTCAAATAAGACTGGCTAGGATCAAGAAAACAAATGATACCAAGTGCTGGAGAGGTTGTGGGGAAAGGGGAACACTCCCTCCACCCCCCACCCCCACCCCCCACATTATGGGTGTGCATTAAAATAGTTGACCATTAACTCAAAATTGTTATTTCAATAATTTTTGAGTCAATATGTAATTTATTGTTTCCCAGGTGCTGGGAACTCTGGTGAGGGTTTTACCTGTGAACATCAGTTAGTATCTGGGGAGAAAGATTCAGTGTTCCCCATGGATGCCCACATTCCTTTTACAGTGACATAGTATTGCACAGACCCACACACATCTATCTACCCATATGCTTCAATTACTTATAATTACTAGCTATTCATAATACCTTGCAATGCCCAATGTAACATCAGTGTGATGCTGGCAAATGTTACACTGCATTGCTTGGGAATTATGACAAGACAAAGTCCACACTCTGTACAGACAGAAAGTTTTCCCATAATATTTTATAATGTGTTGATTTGAATCTGTGTATATTTAATCCCTAGATATTGAGTGTGGACTGCTTATATTTGTTTATAAAACTGATAGTAAATGTAAAAAAAAATGATTCATCAAATTAAATATATTATGGGATGCATAGTGTAATGATAAGCTTTGAATTACAGTGCTGAAGCTAACCAGGGAGGAGATGGAAGAGAGCATTCTCAGTTTATCTTCATATTAGAAAGATGATGAACTGTAAAAAATACTATTTTATTTTGATGATTAGAGCTATATTATACTGTATACACATTTTTAAATTTTTATTTATTTATTATTTTTATGTGTATGAGTGTACTGTCTACATGTAAGTTTTTTTTAATTTTTTTTATTTTTTTATTTATTTCTGTATGTGTATCAATGTACTGTCTGCATGCAGGTTTGTGCACCCGTGTTGTGCAATGCCGCGGAGGTCAGAAGAGGGTCTCAGATTCCCCTGGAACTGGAGTTCTCCTGGAATTGGAGTTTCAGACGGCTCTCCGCCACCATGTGGGTGCTGGGGATTGAACCCGGGTCCTGTGTAAGAGCGGTCGGCGCTCTTAACTGCTAGGCCATCTCTCCAGCCCCTACATGTAAGTTTATGCACCCATGTCGTGCAATGCCATGGAGTTCAGAAGAGGGCATCAGATTCCCCTAGAACTGGAGTTAAAGATGTTTCTTAGCCACCATGTGGGTGCTGGGAATCGAACCTGGGTCCTCTGCAAGAGCAGTCGGNATATATAAAACATATGACCTAGCAATTCAAACCTATGTTTCCAAATGACTTTCCGTTTTCAGTGAAGGTCCATCATCCTTTAAAAAGGAGTCTCCCTCTCCCAGCAGCAACAGGTTGCCAATAGTTCTGGCTGGGACCTCCTCCCCACCTTCTCATTTCCACACTTGGACTGTCTCCTTTGAGCTGTTGTGTGTCTTGGGCCATGCTGTCCCCAATGATATGCATTTATGTGAGTATATTCCCAGGTGCCTACAAAGTGTTTCTTTGTGGCCTTCCACCAACACTGCCTCCTCTTCCATAATGATCCCTGAGCCTTAGGAGGCAGAAGTTTGATATAGGTATCCTATCAGTGACACTCGGCAGTATCTTATTCTAAATCTATATACTATTAATAATGAACTATTTTGCCAAACATTAGGCATAAAATAGGGATATTTGAAGCCCTTCCTTTGAGGCCTATTTTAGTTTATTTTCTTTTCCTTTGGTTAAATATTCTGAACAAAAACAAATTGGGGAAGAAAGAATTTATTGCATGCTACACTTCTGAGTAACAGTCCATCATTAAAGGACGTTAGTAGTTCAGAGTGTTTCCGTGGGAGAAAATAAGTCAAAATTATATGACATAGAAAATGCAAAAGTACAATTAATCTGAAGTGTTATTTACTTTTAAAATAAATATATAATTAGACATTTCAGTAGAAAATTATACAAAGATATATGAAATGCACAATATAATGTATTAGTAACTACGAAGTAGTAAGGAAAATGGTAAATTAGCAGTGCAAACAAATTCTAAATAGCTGAATTTTTTTTTTTTGGTCTTTTTGAGACAGGGTCTCCCTGTAGTCTCAGCTGTCCTGGAACTCACTTTGTAGATCAGGCTGGCCTTGAACTCACAAAGATCCACCTGCCTCTGCCTCCCAAGTGCTAGGATTAAAGGCATGCACCACCACGCCTGGCTCTTCTTTGTTTTTTGAGCAGTTTATATATTCTGGAAATCAATGCTTTGTCAAATGTTTCTGCAGTGAAGGTTTCCTCCCACTCTGTGGGATTTCTCTTCAGTTCCTTGATTGTTTCTTTTGATGTACAGAAACTTCTGAGTTTAATGTGGTCCCATTTGTCAATTGTGGACCTTAATTCTTGAGCAGCTGATATCTGATTTAGGAAGTCTTTTCCTATGCCTATGTCTTGTAGTCAACTGCCACCTTTTTCTTCTACCACCTTCAGAGTTTAGGGTTTCATGTTGAGGTCTTTGATCCATCTGGAGTTGACTTTTGTACAGGGCAAGAGGTAGGGGTTTAATTTCATTCTTCTACAAGTGGTGATCCAGTTTTGCCAACACCAATTGCTGAAGATGCTGTCTTTGCTCCATTGTGTCTTCTTGGCCCCCTTGTCAAATAGATGGCTGAAATTGTATGTGCTCAAGTTTGGATCTTCAGTTTTGTTCCATTGATCAACAGGTCTGTTTTTGTGCCAGTACCAGGCTGTTTTTATGATTATAGCCCTGTAATATAGTTTGAAGTTTGGTATAGTGATCCCCCCTGTGTTGCTCTTTTCAGTCAGGGTTGTTTTGCTATTTTGGGTCTTTTGTTTTTCCAAATTAATTTAAGGACTTTTTTTTTTCAACCTGTGAAGAAACTCTTGGGGATTTTAATTGGTATTGCATTAAATCTATAGAAGAGTTTGGGTAGAATGGACATTTTTACACTGTTAATTTTCCCAGTCCATGAGCATGGGAGGTTTTTCCATCTTCTGATATCTTCTTCAATTTCCTTCTTCAGGGGTTTAAAATTTTTATTGTAGAGATCTTTGGTGTCTTTTGTTAGGTTTGTTCCTAGGTATTTTATTGTTTTTGAGGCTATTGTGAGTGGGAAGGTCTCCTTGAATTCCTTCTCCAGTTGCTTGATGTTGGTATAAAAAAAGGCCTCTGATTTTTTTAGGTTAATTTTGTATGCTGCCACTTTGCTGAAGCTGTTAATCATTTCTAGTTTTCTGGTGGAGTTTTTAGCATCCCTTAAGTAAAAAATCATATCATCAGCAAATAGGGATAGCTTGACTTCCTCATTTCCAATTAGTACTCCTTTAATTTCCTTTTCTTGCCTTATTGCTCTAGCAAGTGTTTCAAGAACTACGTTGAAGAGAAGTGGTGACAGGGGGCAGCCTCGCTGAGTTCTTACCTTTAAAGGGAATGTTTCTGTTGTTTCCCCATTTAGGGTGATATTGGCTGTGGGTTTCCTGTATATGGCTTTGATTACATTGAGGAATGATCCCTCCAATCCAATTCCCTCTAGGACTTTAAGCATGAAGGGATGCTGGATTTTGTCAAAGGCTTTTTCAGAGGGGCATAGTGTTTTAATGACTATGAGGAGAAAAGCCCTCATACTGGGGCTTCTCCTTTGAAATGGACGATGCTCCATGAGCCAGAAACAGGAAGAAGGCACCAATGGACAATATCTCAGCCTCTGCTGCGAGACAGCTCTGGGGACCTCAGGCTCCCAAAGCCCTTCCTGAGTAAAAAACCTGTCCCTTAGTTTCCTGCATCCCTCTCTGGGCTACTTCCTGCTGATTTCCCTGAGGATTTTCCACATTCCTGTTTCAGCATCTCAGTCCATCTTTATCCTAGTCTTTGCAATGAAGGGAAGTGTTTTAGTTTGTCTTCCATTGCTGTGACAAAACACTCTGACTGACACCAACTTGGGTAAGAAAGGGTTTATTCAGCTTACATCTCCTGGGTCACAGTTCATTACTCAGGGAGCCCAAGGCAGGAACTCAGGGCAGGAACCTGGAGGCAGGAGTTGAAGCACAAGCCATGGAGGAATGCTATTCACTGGCTTGCTTCCCTGGCTCATGCCCAGCCTGCCTTCTTATATGGTACACAACAACCTGCCTAGGGTGGCACTACTCATTGTGGGCTGGGCCCTCCCACACTGCTCAACAATCAAGACAATACTTCACATATGTGGCCACAGGCCAATCCAATGGAGCCAATTCCACAATTGAGGCTCCCTCAACCCAGGTGTGTCAAGTTGACACTAAAGCTATCCAGCACAGGAAGGGTGAGGAACTATGTAAAAGCAGGCTAGAACACAGTGGGACACTAAGGGAGGCCTGGCAGACCAGAACATGAATCCCAGAAAAATATTTCAAGACTCCAGTAAGTATGATGCTGCTGCCCGTGGGCCTCCTTCTGAGCCTGACTGTTTCTAGGCATAAATATTCACTGGTGCCAGGCATGAGCTGTGAGGCAACTGAACTGGCTCCTTGTGTTCAGGGACACCAAGTGTAAGTGACAAGGGTATCTGTCAGCATTTCCACAATAGGAACTGAGGTCTGTTGTGTCCATTCTATTAGAGACTTGTTAGTAGCTGGTGGTTCCTTAGCTCCTGCTCCCCAAGGACTATTAGTATACAATTCAGGATGTCGTCTTTCACTAAATTAGCACTTAAGAAGTAGGTGAGTATTTTCAAAGACTGTCCTCTGAAAATCTTCACTGGTGTGTACACAAGAGAAGTGGTTAGGGCTTTCCTTTATACAATCACAAAACAGGGAGGGTGAAAATGTCAAATATAGCAATTCTAGGTGACACTCCTGTGCCTTTGCACCTTCTAGGGGAGGGAACCTTGTCAGCATGGCCAATGAAAGGACCCTTAGTTTCTTCATGACCTTTTGACCCAGCTCAGCCTGTCACCTCTCTCTTTTGTGATAACAAAGGTCTCAAGGGACTTGATGTCAAGAAGTTTACTTTCTAGCTTAGCTGATATGAAGCACACATCCATACAGGGAATGATTTTACAAGCAACACTGACTACAGAGTTGACTTGGGGCTTTGTATAAATGAATCAAAGCTTGCTGGTTTAGCCCCAAGAGGGTCTGCAAATTTCCCAGGGCTGTGGGCTGCAGGCCTGCCAGTCCAGCAGAAAGTCCTGCCAACTTCTCAGTGCATGGCCAGAGACCCTGGGAGAAACATAGTAGACATGTGGTGAGCCAGTGTGGGCCTAGTCCTCATCAATGAAGAAACAGATCCAGGGATGATAGTTCTGGAACACAACTATCTTGCTCCAGATGTTGCAGAGATCACATGCAAGCCACATCATTAAAGATTACTCTCCAGAGTGTGAGCACAGTAACTGTGAGTCTGAAGTTGAACCCAAGTGATACGCAAGGCAAACTTGAGAAATCCTGGCTAAATTCCCTCTACAAAAAATGGCAACAGGTATAGGAGTGAAAGAATAGTCAAGCCCCACCCACACTGTTATGTTGAATTCTTACCTCAAGGGTGGTGGGTTAGTAGGTGGGGCCTTTAGGATGATTAGTCTTGAGAGTGGAGCCTTTATGATGCCTAGTCTTGGTAGTCAAGTTGACTGAATTCAGAGATGCCAAAGAACTGGTGAAGACACCAATCTGTGTCTGTGGAGCAATTCCAGAAAGGACTGATATGTGATAGTAACTGGGGGGTGGGGAAGATCACCTTTTAATGTGGGTGATACTTGCCACCCAGCTGGAAGACTGGATGTCTATTGCTACTGCTGTCATCATCTGTAGACATCACACTTGGGCTTCTTCAGTGTTTGGGTTTGGGCTCAACACCTGTGTCTCCAGGGAATACCCATGCCTTCAGCTCTGGAGTGGAACTGCTGAGGAGTCCAATTTCCTAAAGTAGCAGCTACTGAGCTCTCTGCTTCTCCAACATGCAGATAATCATTGTTGTACTACCAAGCTAAATTCCTATATATATCTGTGTATGTGCTGGGAAGATTCTGTCAACCTGAGGAAACTAGAAACACCTAAGGAGAGGGAATCTCAGTTGAGGAGTTGCTTCCACCAGACTGTCCTGTAGGCATGTCTATGGGGTATTTTCTTATAATGCTAATTAAAGCAGGGGCTAAGTGTACTGTGGATGATGCCATTCTTAGACATGTGTGCTTAGCCATATAAGAAATATAGCTGAGCAATCCAAGGGAAGCAAGCCAGTAAGCGGCATTCCTCTATGGTCTCTGCGTTAGTTCTTGCCTGTGGGTTCCTGCCATAAGTTCCTGTGTTGGTTTCCCTGGATGATGGACTGTAACTTGTAAGCTAAGTAGACCCTGTCCTCTCTCAAGTTATTTTTGATCATGGTTTTGATCATGGCAACAGAAACTAGAGTAAAACAATATGATATCATATCAATAATTGGGGGTTTTGTTCAAGTCTGTGTGGGGTGTGAGTGTGTGTGTGTGTGTGTGTGTGTGTTCTCTACTAGTTATGTTCCTTTAGAAAATTCTGACTAATATAGACCTCATAAAAGAGATTAGGACTTTGATAGAATGCCGAAGGGATCTTGAGCCCTTCCACCATACAGACATACATGCCCCCACATCAGACACCAAATCTGCCAAGTTGAAGAAGGAAATGTTAATTTATTTTTTATTTTTTTATTTTTTATGTGTATGAATGTAGTGTCTGCATATAGGTTGGTGTACCCATGTCGAGCAATGCTGCAGAGGTCAGAAGAGGGTGTCAGATTCCCCTGGAACCGGAGTTAAAGATGGATTTTAGCCACCATGTGGGTGCTGGGAATTGAACCTGGGTCCTCTGCAAGAGCAGTTGGCACGCTCTTAACTGCTGAGCCATCTCTCAGCAGTTAGGAAATGTTAATTTTTAACCCAGTGCATGGCACTTTTTAATAGTAGGTGGAATGGGGTAAGACTAAAGTGTTAATTACCCAATTCCTTTATTTCTAGTTTCAGTGATGAATTGCCATTGCAAAAAGTGAATTGCTTCTATATCTCTCAGTTCCTTCTTTCTGTTACTTGCTGGACTAGATTCTCAAGGGGTCCCAGCTCCGTCTGGCCTCTGGCTATTCTCCTAGGGAGTGAGGGTATCCTTCCTTCTGAAAACCTGGAATGCTTTTCAGTAGACTACCGCTGACCATACATTCTCAAAGAAACACAAAACAAACAGTTGTACTTCTGCCTTAGGCTCTTTAAATGAGGAGAGCAAACCAGAATGTTCTCTGTGGCTGATCTTCTCCTCAGAGGTTTCAGAAATAGCAAAAGCTCTGTACTCATGGCTGTGGAATACATAGCATTATTTTTTTTTTTAGACAAGATCTCCCTGTAGCCCCAGCTGACTTAGAATTCACTATGTAGAGCAGGCTGACATTGATCTCACAGCAAGCTTCTCTTTCCCTTTCATTTTTTAATTAATTTTTAAAATTTACTTATTGCAAACCTCATACAGTATATTTTGCTCATATTTAGATCTCCACCCATAACTATACACCCTTGACTAACCCCTCACTAAATTTCTGTACACACACACACACACACACACACACACACATATAAACTCTATGAATGTGGGTTCATCCACTAGAGTCTGGTCAACCTGTTAAGAGTCTCAACTTTATTTTTATTTTTTTTATTTATTTGTTTATTTTTAAGGGATTCTACAGTATAATGACACAATTGTTTGCAGATAACATTAATGTTACTCAGTTTGTCATACAATTAGGTAATTGGTGCATTTTGCAAGTATCTATGTCCAAATTTTGAACAACCCAATGTTCCCATAGTCCAGTTGGAGAAGCTTGTATGCACAGGCATGTTGATCAATTAGGAGTCCAGACTATATTCCTGTAGTCTCATGATTCACCCCTATCTCTCTGCAGCCCTTACATTCTACAATGGCCCCGCTCCGCAGTTTTTTCGCCCTGGGCTTTGGGAAAGGGGCACAAGTGGTGAGAAGAAAACAGTCTAATTTCTTTGGAGTTGTCATTTTGGACTCCAGTCTGTTCAGGTTGTTTCCTTCATGGGTTGATAGTTTTCCAGTGATACTCTTTTTAGTCATACTAACAAAGCACAAGCTATTGGATGTAACAGGCATTTAAGCAGTATTAATTATTATGTCAAGCTAAGCTGTGAGCATAGACACAGATGCTTGGATGGTATGCTATCTGCAAACTGTGGTTTCTTCTATAAGGGTGACAAGTTCTTATTGTGGGCTTATAACATCTCTAACCACTAGAGGACATAAGCTTGTGGCATCCACTGTGAGTTATTCCTCCAAGGAGAGAGCTTATAGCCAATTAGATTTGGGATATATATAGACACTTGGCTGCCACTGTTGCACATCTCCAGGCTGTTCAGGTGTAGCTGATATTGACGGGAGTCTTGCTTGTCTCAGGGAGAACCAATATTTTGCTGTATTGCTTTGTGGCCTTTGGTAATGCTCTCTGGCATTTCAGAGGCCAGGTTGTGACGCTAGCAGTGACGTTGTTCATAACATGTTTTCATGCTCAAACCAGGTCTTAGACAACAGGGACTTACTGCCTTTCTCCTGCATATATCCCACTTATAGTCCAAAAGGACCTTTATAATTTGGGGGGGTGGGTGAATCCCTAGCCAACATCTCTCTCTAATTCATGCTGATGTCAGAGCTTTCCTGTAGTAATATATTTGCTTAATTACACAACTTATAAACACTTACTATTGAATTTGGCTCTAGATGAGTTATCCTTTCACAGTTCCTATGCCTATCAGTCAATTAAAAAGGGTAGTTATTCCTGTTTTTATAGGAAATTACCACTGTAACAATTGGCTCTAATTTACAGTTAGGGATTGGTTTCATTACCATATGTTTTTCTTTTTCCTATAAAGGGGGGAGGTAGCGAAGTTTTCTCAGTATCTGGAAGGTAAACTTCATTAGGGCCCATTCTAAACAGTTAATCCCCATAGAATTCAGAGAGATTTCAGTGTCTGTGACTCAGGCAGTCTGAGGCTCCTCTTTCTTAATGTTCAGATGGATCCAACTCTCTGCTGGCATTTCCCGTCCATCCTGCAAGCCATAAGTTGTATGTTTTCAGGCCTTTAGATTGGTGATTTTTACTGTGGGAACATAAAATTCTCCTCCCATTGTTAGTTTCAAGGTCAGAAAAATTGAAAATTTATCAGTAGGATTGGAACACAGAGTTTTCCATTTGATCCCAGAAAGGATAGTACCCCACCTCCCACCTCCCTCTTTTTTTTTTTTTTTTTTTTTTATTTGGTTTTATGTTTGACCTATAGATGCTTAAGTTGTATTACACATACCCATAGACAGAGCCAAGGCATAAGCTTTCATTAAATTTACCTGTTTCTCATTGACTTATGCTACTTATTTGGGAAGAAATTTAAGCTTAGTTCCTTTAAATGTCCTACAAGTAAAAGAAAGTGTTATAAGTGTGTTGTATAACAAAAATATAGAGGCCATTTGTGTCTTAACCCAATACAATATCAAATTATAAATAAAACAATTAACATTTTGTATTCCCAATTAGTTCAATTGTATTACCATTTTCACCAAAACCTACACCTAAATTCTAACTAATCTTAAATTTAACTATCTGAACAATTCACTAAGCCTTTAAATATCCTATATTTGTGGATAAAGCTTGGGCAGAGTTGAGTATCTGCTAAATAAATTTTACCCATAAACACTTTGCTCTTTAATGCTATATGACTGGACTATGACTTCTACTTATTTGGAAGTAAATTTAAGCTTAATTCCTTTAAATTTCCTACAAGTAAAAGAAAGTGTTACAACTGTGATGTTGTATAATACTCAGAAAAAAATAGAGACCAAACCCAATACAAACTATAATAAAACAACTAACTAGCATTTTATATTCCCAATAGTTCAATGTCAGTATCTAGCTCCTTTTTTTTTTTTTAAAGCATTTCAAATTATCAAATAAAACCAATTTGCAAGCAGTTGTGCCCCAGCCCACACAGCCCAAGGCTCCCACCATCCAGCTGGAGGGGCTTGGAATGTTCAATCAAGTTGATCAAATAAGTGGCCCAGACTATATTGTCGTAGTTTATCAGTCACCCCAATCGCAGCCCCTACATTCTACCACTCCCCCTCTTCCACAGATTGTTCCTTAGGCTTAGAGAAGGGGCACAGGTGGACAAGAAGCACAACAGTCACTTTGTTGGAGATGTCGTTTTGGACTCTGATCAGTTTGGCTGTTGTTTCCTTTCATGGGCTGACCGATTGTCCAGGGATAAGCTTTCAACCCTACTAATGAAGCACAAGCACTTAGATATATAGGTATTTAAACATTGCTATTTACTATGGTAGGTTACTTGGTATAGACACAGATGTTTGGATGGTGTGTTAATCCCTGGATTACTTTTTTTTTTTCCCCTGAGAAAGATGACAAGGCCTTACTGTGTTTTATAAATCTCCTAATCACTAGGGTATAAGCTTGTGGCAAAATCTCACGTAGTTTCCTCCAAGAGAGAGTAGAGTTAATAGTCAAATAAATTTGGGATATACAGACATATGGCTGCCACTGCTGCACAGTATCTCCAGGATGTGAGGTGTAGCTGATGTTGGTTGGAGGAGTCTTGCTGACTCAAGGATACCAACATTTGCTTTATTGGTTCAGTGGCCTTTGGTAATACTCTCTGGTATTCCAGAGACCAACTGTAATACTTGTAAGTGCTATCTGATACAATCCTCCTATGGTTACATCAGGTCATTGCCAGCAGGGCGGGGTCCTACCACCTCTCTTCTTGCAGGTATCCCTGTTTACAGGCAATAAGCCTTTACCTTTTTTGGGGGGGCTTGGGTGTCCCCTGGCTAACATCTCCTTGGCTAGAAAAAATCCATTGCTGCTCTCAGTGCTCTCCCTGTCATTAATATATTTTGCTTATATGCACCACTTAAAGAGACTTTAGTATTATATTTGGTTTGAATAGACAATAATCCTTTTTACAATTCTTATGTATATTAGTCAATTAAAGAAAGCAGTTTTACCAGTTTTTATAAGAGATTACCTCTATAACAGTTGCTCTAATTTACAGTTAGAGGATGACTTCATTACCACCATGTTTTTCTTTGTTCTTATGAAAACGAGGTAAGGAGGTCTCTCATATTGAGACTGTGCTGCACCTAGAAGGTAAAGTTCATTAGGATCACTTAAAACAGATGTTACACCTATGGTCCCAGAGAAGGTTTGATGTCTGTAGCAGTCTGAAGCTTTTCTTCCTTTAGTGTTAAGATGGGTGAACTTCTCTGCTGTATTTCTTGGTACAACCTACATGACGAGGGCTGTATCCTTTCTTTCTCACCTTTGAGTTGGTGACGTTTTGACCTGTGGGAAACATACAAATCTTTTCCATGGTTAGTCTTAAGATTAAAGTGAAAGTTTTTGACAAAAGTTTTAATATGTAACTGTATCCCCCTTTTTATTTTTTTATTTTTTATTTTTTGATCCATGAGTCTCAAAAAGGCAGTTGTAGTACCACATACCTGTGGTTCTTTAGGTTTTTTTCACACTCTGCACATAAACATCTTTTCAGCTGGGCGTGGTGGTGCATGCCTTTAATCCTACACTTGGGAGGCAGAGGCAGGCGGATCTTTGTGAGTCAAGGCCAGCCTGGTCTACAGAGTGCATTTCCAGGACAGCTGGGACTAAAAAAAAAAAAAAAAAAAAAAAAAAAAAACCAAACAAAAAAAAAAAAAAAAAAAGAAATCTTTTCTGCTGAGAGTTAAGAGATGCATTAATCTAGGGGTATAACTCATTAGAAATTATTTTGCTATTTTTTTTAATTAATTTTATTCATTTCTGTATGTGTATAAATGTACTGTCTGGATGCAAGTTTGTGCGCCCATGCCATGCAATGCCGCGGAGGTCAGAAGAGGGTGTCAGATTCCCCTGGAACTGGAGTTCTCCTGGAATTGGAGTTTTAGACGGTTCTCAGGCCGCCATGTGGGTGCTGGGGATTGAACCTGGGTCCTCTGTAAGAGCGGTCGGCACTCTCAACAGCTAGGCCATCTCTCCAGCCCTATTTTGCTATTTATACAAATACAAATAAAACAGCTTAATTTAAACTGTTAATAGTATGCATATTTAGCAAAATAATTATATTAAGCTTTTTCCCATGGCCTATGGGCTGTCTAGCCTCAGATTCTTAGAACTGATATCAATGTCAGTTATGGGCACCATCTTATGAATCTATTTGGAAAGTAGTGGCTGCTCCTATAATAATGCCACAGTTTCATCAGTGGGCATATTTCTCAGGTCAGTAATTGTTGTGGCTGGGATGGGACAATTCACAGCTGCTTAAGGTTGATGATTCATTTTCTCTTCTGGTAGCATGCATAGCACCTTCCTGCACTATGAAAGCTAGCCAGTAGAGATGAGTCTTTGAAGTCAGCACCAGCTTGATTTCTCCTTGTTTGTTCTACAGCCCATGTATGTAGTGTCTTCAGCAATAGCATCTTCCTATGAAGTTCTGGTGGTAACCAAGAGCAGGGGCAATGGCGTGTATTGCTTGAGGGACAATGGGACCCCTGGTCAACAGTTTCAAAAGAGAGAGTCCAGAGTGATTGCATCAGTTTGCAACCCCTCCAGCAGTAAATGAAGGTTCCCTTTTGTTTTCTGGATTCTTTGTATTTGTGCTCTTTGTATATTCTGGATATTAATGCTCGGTCAGATGTGTAGCTGGTAAAGATTTTTCTTCCATTACATGGGCTTCCTCTTCACTCGGTTGTTTCCTTTGCTGTGTTTAAGGTTTTTTGAATTTGTTGAGGGCCCATTTATCAATTGTAGACCTTAATTGCTGAGCAACTAAAATCCAATTTAGACCTTGTATAGTACTGCCTATGTTTTCTTCTAATGGTTTCAGCATTTCAGGTTTCACATTGAGATCTTTGATCCATTTGTGGCTCACTTTTGTGCAGGGTGATGGATATGAGTCTAATTTCATTACTCAGACATCATATCCACTCACCTGGGGCTCCACATTTCCACCGACTTCCAAGGGGTCCTCTTGGTTCCATACTTTGAGCAGCAAGGAGGTTGGGTTCTTTGGTATATTTTTTGTACATTTTCCCTGCAGACACTGCAGGTTTTTTGAAGAACAAACCTGATCTTCTTCACCTTATATTTCTATGTATAAAGATTGGCCAAGAGGGGGAATTTAAAGAAGGAAAGAGGAAGGGACATGAAGCCATCTACTGCTTGAGTGGAAAGTTGAGAAGATAGATTGCTCACTTTCAGCATCTTGACCCTTATTCCTACTTTATCTTGCTAAAACAAAACAACAGAAAACTCCTGCAGCTTCCTTACCATTTCCAAATTCCAAACAGATATTTGGGAGAGGTTTGTGGCTGCTTAAATTCTGTGTTCTGTTTGGCATGCTGTTGTCCTGTGTGCAAGGGATGTGGGTATGGACATCTAAGATGGAGAAAATTGCTGGTTTGGTGCCTTTCAAACTAGGTGGAATTACTTCAAGAGGCTGCCCCAGTGTCAAGGATTCTAATTGGATAACTCTGGTGTCTGGTTAATGATAGCATTCAGGACTAAACTTTATGCCATAAACATTGACTCTTTAAGTATGAACATTTTCAGGCAAAAGTACCTATGATCTTGGCAAACATGCCATGGCCATCTGGCATGAAGTACTGAAGTTTCTTTTTTTTAATTTTTTATTTATTTTTTATGTGTATGAATGTGCTGTTTGCATGTAGGTTTGTGCACCCGTGTCGTGCAATGCCGCGGAGGTCAGAAGAGGGTGTCGGATTCCCCTGGAACTGGAGTTCTCCTGGAATTGGAGTTTCAAACGGTTCTCAGCCGCCATGTGGGTGCTGGGGATCGAACCCGGGTCCTCTGCAAGAGCAGTCAGTGCTCTTAACCACTAGGCCATCTCTCCAGCCCCGAAGTACTGAGGTTTCTAGAAGGAAGAGGGGATGGACAGTAATGTGTAAGTCATATTTTAAGTTCATCCTATGTGGAGCAAAGGGTGCAGCTTGACAGCCTGGGTCAAGGACAGCCAAGACCCCGTCACTGCTCAGAAATCTGTAGAGATCAGTGAGAGGGTTTCTGCCTCTGCAAGAGAAGAATGGAGCTGTAAGTACTGGAGTAGTGGCTATAGAGAGATGGAGGGAACAGAGAGTGAGAGGACAGGAGTGTGTGTATGTGTGCAAGCTTCTTTAGTTCCAGGGATCTGACTTCCAAGGCTCTTTGCACTGCTCATGGCTAGAACAGCAGCTCCACATTACCCAGCAAAGTATTCCTTTCTACATCTTTGGTTATTCATGGCCCCAGAAGTCTGAAACTATTAAGTGGAAAATTCCATAAATAATCAATTTATGTTTTAAATTGAGCCATAGGATGAAATTTTGCCCTTTCCTGCTCTGCCCTGCCTGGAAGGGTTCACTCAGTATATCCATACTGTATGTGCTAGTCACTTAGTACCCACATCAATTACCTGTCACACTGTCACAGTGCTTGTATTAAGGGATTACACACAAGTGGCCATCATGCAGTGAATAGGAGGCTGCAGAGAGCTTATTGCTGAATAGGACACCTATAACAAGCCAATGCGTCCCAAGGCTCATTGTAGAAGAGGAGGTGGAAAGACTGTAAGAGACAGAGGTGGAGCATTGCTACAAGGAAGCAGAGTATTCCAGACAGCTGGTCAGTTGCTCATATGAACTCACAGCAATGATGACAGCATGTGCAAGCCCTATGTAAGCTCAAACCAGATAAAATCCCACCATAGATATGGGGAAGTGAATAAGAAATTCCAACCCTACCTGAGGAACTATTGGCAACTCATGGCTGCCGGGAGGGAGAATCTCTTTCAAGGATGGAATTCTTAGTAGGTTAACCAGGCTCCAGTGGATGGCCCCACACTGAGACACAAATTAGACTCTGTAGACTGGGGGGTAGGAAGGGGAGATACAGATGGGGGATGGATCTAAATATAATCAAAGTATATTGTATGAAAATCACAAAAATTCAATAAAAAACTACTATTTTACTAAATAATAGCTCTAAAGAGTGGTGATGCATATCTATAAGTCAAAGAACCACTCAAGAGAAAAAGTGTGCAATAAGTTAATTAAAGTGTGTCACATAGAGGAATACAAATAATTCAATTTCACTCATAGTAAGAAAAATTAAAGCCACACACACACACACACACACACACACACTGGTAAACTTCTGGTGGTCTAGGGATGCAGCTAAACTGTGAAACACCTGCCTAGCAGGCATAGGCCATAGAGGAAGAAAGTAAGGAGAGATGAGGCTCTGCCTAAGCAATGGTGGCTATATAAAAGAAAGTATCTACAGGAAATAAGCTCTGACCAGAATGCAGCAAACATCAATGTAATCTTTCTACTTTCAAAAAATAATTTATTATTTTATTTTGTGTGTATGAGTGTATCACCTGCATGTATGTAAGGACACCCATGTTATACAATGCCTGCAAAGGCCAGATGAGGTGTTGGACCCACTGGAACTAGTTATGAATGGCTATTAGCTGCCATGTGGTTGCCAGGAACTGAAATTGAGTCCCCTGCAAGAGTATCCAGTGCTCTTAACCACGGACCCATCTCTCTGGCCCCCGTATGCTTCTTAACCAAGAAAGAAGAAAAGTAATTCCAAAGAAACATAATCATCCAAGTTTTTAACCAATGTATCCAAATCTAATAACATCTTAGACTTAGTATGTTCAAAACCCAACTTCTCATTTTTCCAATCAAAACCTCTTCTCTGGCATCCTCCCAAATCTCAGTGGAAAGGCACAGATCTTGGACATTATCTTGACTCTTTAACATTCCTTCAGTCTGTTGGGTCTCCCTTCAAAGTACATACAAAATTTTAGCAATTCCAGAGCCCTGTCCCAAAACATCACTGAGATCTTGAATTACTGAGGTAATCTCTGAATGCTATTTCTGCATCCTCTGTTGCCTCATATACCAGGCCAAGTAACCCTCTTAAGTATAATCACAGTATTCTTCTGATATGGCCAAGCAAACCCTACATGGACTTCACATCTCACCCACAATAAAAACAAAACTACTTACAGTAAGGCTAAAGAGGGCCTACATGACCAACCCTTACTACTTCTGACCCTATGTGTCACCTGTCTGATAGTCTCTTACACTGCACCAGACAGCACTGGCTTTTCTGAGAAAATGGAGAATGGTTTTGAACAATCTCTAGTCTAGCTGCTAATCTTTGCCTGGCATTCTTCCCACAGATGCCCACATGGCTTGGTCTTTACCAATGACTGGATGTCCGTTTGTTTCCTCAAAATCTTAGTAAAGCCTCAATTCTCAAGGTGACAGTACTAACAGTGGGTAATCTTTTGAGAATAATTGGATCAAGAGAGTGGCACTCTCATGAATAGGGTTAGTCTCCTTAGAAAAGACACCCAAGACACTATCTCTGTACCATGGGAGGATCCAAGATGACATGTGAAAACAAGGAAGAGCACCCTTACCAGGAACCTAATTGGCCAGTGCCTTGATCTTACAATGACTTAACCTTGAGTACTTTAAGAAATAAACTTATTTTCCAAGCCGAAAAAAAATGGTGATGCTGCTCTTCAGCCATTCTAAGGAGAGGCTGAAATGCACTTACTTCCTTTAAGTGGGAAGGTGAAAGATCTCAACTTACTAAGAAAAAAGAGGGGGCTGGAGAGATGGCCTAGCGGTTAAGAGCGCCGACCGCTCTTGCAGAGGACCCAGGTTCGATCCCCAGCACCCACATGGCGGCCGAGAACCGTCTGAAACTCCAATTCCAGGAGAACTCCAGTTCCAGGGGAATCCGACACCTTCTTCTGACCTCCGCGCGGCGTTGCACGTCACGGGTGCACAGACTTGCATGCAGACAATACATTCATACACATATGGAAATAAATAAAATTAAAAAAAAAAAAAAGAAAAAAGAATCCTATGCTTACGTTGCTAAGTTCCATAGTACATAAGCTATTATTTAGCCTTTTGGTACCCAAGATGTATAAATTAAACTTTATGAAAGGTATGTATGTGCAGAAAAAGCATAGAATCTATGTGGTTCACCACCATCTACTATCACCCTGGGTAAGGAGTATGGAGCGAGGGATCTTCTCCTCACTCCAGCTGGGTGTGGAAGCTGAGCTGGCTTTCAAGTTGGGGAAAGTCAAGGGCTTCCTTGTCTTCCTTGGTGTTCATGCCACTCCTCTTCCCAGGGCTGATCATGATCAATGTCAGCATCACATAGCTAGTCCTCATCTGCACCTCCAGATGAAGTGATGATCATTTGCTGATCATAACAAATCCTCAGCTCTTTTGTAACTTTCACATTCCAAACAGATGGATTGGGGGAAGTCTATGGCTGCCCCAAATCTGGCTTTGGTCTGGCATGCTGTGTTATACTCCCAGGCCTCTGTGCCTTTGTGCACATGATTCCCTCAGCCCAGGATGCTTTGCCTTCCCTTCCTAGATACTATGATTTCTTGTTTGTCCTGTTGAATCAGATTAATTAAAGAGCCTCCGAGCCAGTTCCTAATGGAACTCTGCTTGCAGTTACATAGTGAGAGAAGGTGGAAACAAGATCATTTCCTCGAGGGAGGGGTATTGTTTACTTTCTTTCCTTCTCAGATAACCCTTAACCTGTCTTATATTGTCTGTATGAGGGTAAGAGGGTGGATTGAAAGTCCTAGTAACATAACAGTCATGTGTTTGCATGCATGTTTCCATTTTTTTCTCAGTCATGTTAGTGTATGGTAACTTTACAGGAAATGAAATTTCCAAAGTAGCCATACTGTTTTATATTCCTTCCAGCAACAAGTGTCCAATGTCACTAAAAATGAAGCCCTGCAGCTTGCCCTTTTTTCTAGAAATGTCTTTAGAAGAGTTAATGTCTTGAATTATGGTAAACTTAAGTAATTTATTTTTGTAGCTATGCTGACCCTGGAATATCAAAGACTTTTCTCTTCCTTTTCCACTAAAGTTTTAGTCTTTAAAATTAAGGCATGCAGACAGTACATTCATACATTTACAGAAATAAATAAAATAAAAAAAATTAGTTCCATTATCCACTTTGTATAATTTTTAAGTGTGGTATGAAGTAAGGGTTGGCATTAATCTATCATTTATTTATCATCTATTACCTATAATTTTATCTATCATCTGTATATATATATATATATATATCATCTATAAATTTATCTATTTATTACTATCCATCAATCATCTGTCACCTATCATCTATCAATGTATCTATCTACTATCACCTATCAATATATCTATCTTTCTATCTATCCATCATTTATCCAATGTATCTATTGGCCATTAGGCCAAACACCAATTATTGAAAAATACTACCCTCTCCCAATAGATTATGTTGGTAATTTTACCTAAAATCAGTTGTCTCAGGTTCATTTCTCCTTTTGACATTGTTGATCTTCCTTGTCGCATTTGCACAGTTACAGCATTGTCACCAATCACTCAGCTTAAGCATTTAAACAAAGTCATATATATCCACTAGTTTGGCTACTTTTCAGATTTTGTTCTTTTTAATATAAAATTTAGAAGCAGCTTTTACAAGACGTCCTCATACATTTTTGTCTGTTCTCATTCTATAGCCCAGCCTGGTCTGGAACTCCCTATGTAGCACAAGCTGGTCTTGAACTTATAATAATCCTCTTGCCTTCTTTTCATGAGTGATGGGATTGCAGGTGTGTGCAGTCAAGTATATTTTGAGCGGATTATGTAGAATCTTTCTATCCACTTAAGGATCATTGCTATCTTGATAATATCAAGCATCTTGATCAATGTCTTGTTTATTTTCTCTCAGAAATACCTTATGATTTTTGTTTTCTAAATTTTATTTTGTATGTATTGTGTGTATCTGCTCATGTACAAATGGGTGCACTATGTGCATGTACTTGTGGAGGTCAGAGGATATCCTTGGGTGTCATCCTTTATTAAGGCAGAGTCTCTTGCTGGCTTGGAGTAGGTTAGGCTGGCAGGTCACCAGGCCCCAGGGATCTCTGACTATCTCCCAAGCACTGGGATGACAATCATGTGCCACCATACCTGAGTTTTTAATGTGTGTTCTGGGGACCAAACTCAGGTTCTAGTGCTTGATAGGTAAACATTTTACTGGCTTAAGTATCCTCCAGACTTACCTCATACAGATTTTCTTAATGGTTAGCTTTAATTGTCAACTTGATACAACTTAGAATCACTTGGGAAGAGAGGTCTATGAGACCTATATTGTCTATATTGTGTTGGTCCGTAGGATGTCTAGGGGGATTGTCTTAAAATAATCAATGTAGAAAGACACAGCCCACTGTGGGCAGCACCATTCCCTAGGCTTAGGGTCCTAAATTGTATGAGAGTGGAGAAACTGCATTGAGCACAAGCAAGCAAGAGAGCATGTGTGTATTCAGTTCTCTCCATGCTGACTGTGGACTTGATGTAGCTGTCTTAACTTTCTGTCTTGACTTGCCTGCAGTGATGAACTTGGAATTGTATACTAAAGCAATATTTTCTCTGCTAAATTGCTTTTATCAAGGTTTTTATCACAGCAGCAGAAATGAAATGGAAAAAGAACTTGTACACATTTTGTTACATTAACCCCCACAAGCTCTTTCACAGTTTTATACTGTAAATGATATTGATCTTTAATTTGAAATCCAACTATATGCTTTATGTATGTTTTAGAGCAATATAAGATCAAAGGAATGCAGAAAGAACTAGTTTGTCATTACATTATGTCTAACCACAGTATTTATTTTATGGGGGTGCTTCCTAGCATTTCTTATACAAGGCTGCTTGAGCTTTTGTACAAGCATTTTCTAAAATATTATAAAGCAGATAAAAGTATCAGGCTGGTGTAACTTAGCCTTTCTGGATGCTTAATGACCATACTTAATGCTCATACCAATTCAGCCAAGGGTCCTAAGGGCTAACTTTGTTCCTTGCTCTCAGAGGTCAACTAAGATAAGTCCCATGGCATGTCTTGAAATGTCCTGCAAATGTGAGTTACCAGTCTTCCTGTACAGGGAGGTCTTGGAGATCCACTAATGGACTTCAGCTAGTGTCCAGTCAATAAAGAGGAAAGTCTGCTCATGCTTCAAAAAGGGAAGCCTGGTCTAGCAAGACCTGACTTTGTCCTCAAGTGGATGGAACTGGTGATTGAAAAGCCAAAAGGAGCCTGGGGCTCCCTCCCCTCCCCCAAACCCAAGCAACCCTTAAGGACCAGATCCTCAACTGACCTTGAGAAAACAAAAACCTTGGTTAACCTGGGCTAACTGTGTGGCCTTAACCATCCAAAAGGAAAGTATAACCAGGAATAAATAAATAGTAAGGCCTGAGAAATTGTACTTCAGGTATAAAACTTGAGATCTTAGTAAAAAGACAAAAGAGCACAGTTGTTTTGCCTGTCTTACTGGCAAGTGCAGCTACCCCGTGGCTGCCACTGCTTTTGCCATCCTTCAAAGACTTGAGAAGACACAGCTTTTCAACCTTCCAGTATGGACTGAAGACTCATGTCTCTCCAAGAATCCTCCAAAACTTCAGTGCCAGTTGGGGACTGCTGAGACATCCAACTTGTGGACTGAGCTACTACTGGGGTTTCCACCTCTTTGGGGTATAGACTGCAATTGTTGGACTACCCAGGCTGTATCATGAAAACCAGTACAAGAAGATCAAGATAGGATGTGCTGCTTACTGGACCTCATTTGGAGATTATGGGAAGGGAAAAGCCCAGTGTGGAACACAAGGGCAGAACTGATGGTGGTTTGGGCTTGCCAAAGAGGACACTTCAAACATGACATCTTTCAGCCTAATAAAAAAAATCATAAGCTGATGATGCTAAAATCTATGTTATATGTGGCATGCATATGTGCATATTTTGGAAAAAAATGTATTCCTCTTACCTGATCATTTTTCAATATATTTGTGTATATATAGTTATTAAGTTGGTTTGTTTGTTTAGCCAAGAAGCTTATAAAACATATGAAAATAAGCAAATTGGAAGAGAAAGGAAAGGGAAAGGAGAGGGACATCCAGTGGAGCCCAGCGGGAAAAGCTAGTGCCCGAGCACATCCTGAGACTCCCCACCTGCTTCCTACATCCAATGTAAAAAAGTGTGACATCATGAACTTTGCAGGCAAATGGATGGAGCTAGAAGATATCACGCTAAGTGAAGTAACACAGTCCAAGAAAAACAAACGACGAATGGTATCCCTCATCTGTGGATGCTAGCACCAATTACCTAAATGTGTGGCAAACTGATCAATGTTAATGTGATCTGAAAACAACTGTGCTCTTATATTGTGAATCCCTTAAAAAATAGATAAATAAAAAATTTAAAACGTGGTAATGGACCATCACATGGTTCAGAGCACACTTCATTGACAAGCCAAAGTTCCAGAAAAGCACAGCTATTTCTTAACATTTTTTTCTGGTAGGGTGAGATATGATAGAACGACAGAAAATTAAAGGCACATGAGAAGAGAAAGAAGCCCTTGGCTGCTGCCAATAGGTCCTGAAAAGAAAGACGTGTCTTTCTGGAAGTTATTTTCAGTTTTTGATGTACAGTTTGTATCAATTGCAACTTAAAATACAGGTTAGACTAGTGCTGCTAACAATGTTTTCCATGGCAGTTGCATTTGATGGAAAGCTCATGAGAGACCTGGAGGCTGAGCTCCCCTTGGGTTCCTTATCATAGGAAAAAAAGGTGAGGTAAGGTTTACTGCCTGAAGCTACAAAGTCTGGGTAGCAACGTGCAACAGGTTTGGGTCCTGAACTTCCGTTCATTGCAAGCAGCACTTATGTAGTACTTATTTCATGTGAAGCACTGTCCAGAGCATTGTGTAAGTATTGTGCTATTTAATTTTTAGCTAACACTACAAGCAAGGAAATGTTACCACCCATTTTGCAAGTGAGGAAACCAGATTAGAAGTCCTTAATCCAAATTGAACCTAAGCATCCAGTTCCAATCTTGGGGCTGTATCATTCTGCCTTCTGCTTCTTTGTACTTCTTTCCTGATTGGAGGCTGCATTGGGTCCCTTGTGGCATGCTATCCTGTGATTGCTTCCCTGTGGATGAAAGTTAACTATTGACAGAAGTGAAAAAAGCCTTAAATAGTATGATGATCTGTGTCCCTTTCCATCTCAACCCTATGTGGCAACACTTTGTTCTTTATTTTCTTTCTTTTATTAGGAAGAAATCATATTAAAATTTTCATGTTATACCATTTTATACTTCTGTGTGCTCTGAAAAAAAAGTTTCTAATAGAGAGTAGGTGCTTGGTGAGTGGTATTGGCTTAACTCATTCTGGGCTGTGAAGTTCAAATCTCTGCTTTAAACAACACATCATGTATCCTTTAAATTTTTTTCTGTTGTTATTATGAGTGTGTCTATAGTGTGTGTGTGTGTGTGTGTGTGTGTGTGTGTGTGTGTAGATACATGCACAGGAATTCACATACCATACTATACATATGGAAGTCAGAAGATAACAATCAGGAATGAGTTTTTGCCTTCTACCTTAAGGTGGGTTCCAGAGATCCAACTTGGGTCTCAAGATTTCTCAGTGAGTTATCTTGTCAATCTCAAATTGCTATATTAAAATGATATTCAGTGAGGTGGAGAGATGACTCAGCAGTCTGCTCTTGCAGAGAACTCAGAACTCAGGTTCAACATGGTGGTTAACAACTGTCATCCCAGTTCCAGGTGATCTGACACCCTCTTCTGGCCTCTGCCGGCATTGCACAACATGGGCGCACTTAAACATATGCAAGCAATACAGTCACATACATAAAATAAAAATAATTATTTAATACATAATAAAATAAAATCATATAATAGAAATAAATAAATGACACAAGCTGAAGGGTTGCCCCAGGTTCCACAGAGTCTGAGTTAGTGTTCTTTGGGATGAAGAACTGGAGTTGCTTGGCATGCAGTTCTTGTCAGTAACTGTGATAGGAAATGGTTTACATTCTTCAGTTCCACAGTGACCAACCTTATTGTGCCTAAGCCCCATGTTTTCCCACACTTGCTAATCTATGGATTTCTAAAAATTAGTCAAGACAGCTAGAATTTAGCATGAGATGATTTTATCCTCTTCAGGAATTACAGCAGTTGTCTCTAGGAGTCAGTAGCTCAGGCCTGCCCCCCCCCCCCCCCCCGTCCATGCCCAGCAGAGCCCACCTCCTCAGTTTACCAAGTCCATCAGCACTTTCACCTACAGATATACCCCAACTGCCCACTGTTCTCCTGGAAACACCAGTATATGTAAGGCTGCAAAGGAGGGGCTGAAGCTTGACTGACCCTTGGAATATCCTAAACATATGGATAAATTTGGGCTTGAGGAAATTTTGTGAAAGTGTTAATGGAGACTGAGCAAGGTTGAGAGAGGTATGCAGAGCAGCCCAGTTGTGTAGGGCCCTGCCCATGAAACCTGCCCTTTCTCCACAGAAACTTTTGCCTTTGCAGCTTGCTTGCTTCTTGGGGACGGTGAGCAGGAAGGGGCCTCGTTGTTTTCTTCCATCAACTTCCTGACTTCTCCTTCTACCTTCTGCACCCTCCCCAGCCCCCATCAGCCTTCTGTCTGGTTTCAGTTTATTGTCAAAACATGCCCAACCAAATTACTTGTCTACAGACATTTTTGCTGGCCTTTGTGTATCCGCAGAGAGCTGCTAATGATCACCTTTCCTGCCTGTGCTTAGTTCATCCTCAGAAGGGAACTGCTCATTATCCTTCCCAGGCTGCACCCTGCACTGTCTGGAAACTGTCAGGCAGGCGGGGATTCCTGCGCCAGTGGTGCTGGAGTCCTGGCATTTTGTGCTGGGTGCCAGGTCAAAATCTCCACCAGAGGCAGCAATCAGCTCAGGCCCAGCTCCTGCTCCCGGAAGCATGAGGAAGCTGAGTAGGAGGGGGCCGGAAAGGGGAGGCTTTTGTTTGTAGTTGACTTCCTAAAGCCTCCAACAGAACCAGCCACAGAATTTTCAGGGCCAAGTAGAAAACGAAAATCTGTAGCCTTTTGTGCAATAAGTAGGGAAAATGCTTTTTGCCACATGGTTTCTTTTTAAATTTGTGATGACTTTAAAAAGTTATATTTTTTTTATGTGTTTTGCTTGCATGTATGTAAGTGCACCATGTGGATGCAATGCCTGCAGATGCCAGAAGAGGGTGCTGGATAACTGGAATTACAGATCTTGTTATCCACCATGTGCCATACATGAGTACAGGTGCCCACAGAAGCCAAAGGAGGGCATCAGATCCCTTTGGAGCTAGAGTTACAAGTAATTGTGAGCTACTTGATGTGCGTGTGTCATGTTCGAACAGATCCTGGGTCCTCTGTAAGAACAAATGAAAAAAAAAAAAACCTGAAAGATGCAGGACAGTTATGGCAGAATACATGATCTGGGATGGGGTGGGGGGGGGGGGGAAGGGAAAGGGAAATATGCCTGATCTGAATTGGAAAATGATGTACAAAATGCACAAACCATCAATAAAAATTAAATTAAAAAAAAAAAAAAAAGAACAAGTGCTCCTAACAGCTGAATCACCTTCCCAGCAGCTTGCTAGTTAACATGTTAAATAGTGAGTGGCTGGGGAGGTCATTTTTACTTTATAGAAGGCCTGTTTTAAGCTTGACTTCTGTGAAGAATCACCAAAATGATGTGCATCTCATAGCTGTATGGCACACATGTTCATGCAGTAAAAAGTCTACACAAGTCACTCAGGAGATTCCCAGCTCTTAAAAGATATCCTCTGACCTCCACAATGGGCTGTGTGCATGGACACACACTCACGTAAAAAAAAAAAAAAAAAAAAAAAGTGGTGCAGCTGCTTTTATGTCCCTGGTTCATAATATGCACACTTTTAATGACCCTCTATTTTAGACTTTCTAGGCAAGAAGGACTAAGAGGACAAAGACCTTTTACTTTCCTTTTAAGTCAACATCTGAGCATCAATGTTTGGTTAATAAGAGAAAGTCATAAAATAAGAGGGTGTCTAACTGGGTTCCTTTTGGGACTGGAGAGATTGTTCAGCAGTTAAGAGCTCCTTGCTGCTGTTCCATGGGACCAGAGTTTGTTTCCAGCACTCAAGCCAGGCAGTTTACAACTGCCTGCACCTCTAGCTCCAGGCGATCTGATGTCTCTGGCCTCCAAGGTCATCTTCATTTACATGTACAAACTCCCATTTAGACACACGCACACATAATTAAAAATAAGAACAACGTTTTTTCAAGCAGGTTCCTTAGTGGTCTAGGACATGCTTCTTTCCTGCACTTGATCGAGTTCTAGTACGACAGATCTGCCAGTGCCCTTTATCCAGATGTAAGTGAAACAAGCCTGTCTGGTGCTCACTTGAACTTCCTGGGTCTCATGCACAGTGGGTAGACCAGAGTTTAGTGCTCATGGGCACAGTGGTACACTGTGTGAATAAGGAGGCATGCTGCTTGTGTGCCACCCTCCTGAGTGTGCTCTGTTGTCCCATTGAGATTCATTTACAAAAGGCAAGCACAAAGATAAAATGAAGAATTACAATTTGCCAGGCATGGAGTTGCACACCTTAATCTTAATACTTGGGAGGCAAGGGCAGGTGGATTTCTGTGAGTTTGAGGCCAGCCTGGTCTTCATGCTAAGGTTACATAGTGAGACATGTCTCAAAAAAAGAAAGAATTATAACTCAATGGTATGACAACTGAACATCAGACCAAACATGAGACCATCCTAAGCATGAGGCAGAGTGAAAACTCAGGTCACAGGCCCATGAAGCTTTCCCCATCAACCCCTACAGCCAGGTCTCATTATGAACACCATCAAGGAACAGAGGAGAGACATTAGAGACGACTGACATGAGCAAGCACAGTTGGGAGCAACCAAGTGTGTCAGAAGGGAGATGCGCCATTGGGTCAGAAGTGTACCTCCAACTCCTCCCATGCCTCCCACTCCTCAGCCCTGCTTGCACGTCAGAATAACCCAGGAAAAGATTAAAAACCCAATGCTTAGACTTTAATAAGCCTGCAAGTCTAATTTCAGACATCCAGACCCAGTTCAGGTATGGTTCAGTTTTCAAAGATGCCTAGTGATGGCCTCTGCCCAGTTGTGCTGATTCTCACCCATAGAGTAGAGATTGGGGCTGCCTCAGAAAAGTTAACCCAATGTTTATTCTCTCTCTCTCTCTCTCTCTCTCTCTCTCTCTCTCTCTCTCTCTCTCCACACATTTTTGTTTATTTTTAGAGCTATCCTATTTAATTGCTTTAATTAGGCATAATTGACAAAATAGCAATGCATACACTTGTTATTTTTTTTCAGTTAAAATATATTTTTCTATCCTGTTTAAAATTTAGTGCATAAACAATGAACACAAATACTTGTGAAAGGCCCAGTTTTTCATTTTAGCCCAGGCCTAACACTTAACAACTTAACACTAGGTAACTTTTTCCTAACATTAGTCACTGGCCCACCACATGATTTCACCTGCATCTAGAGTTGGGTTATATTCAGACATACTTCTGGAAGATACAGAATTTACCCAAAAGTTTAAATAAACTTGAGTGATGGAGTGAGACTCCGCTTGGCTGGAGCACAATAGGGGGCCGGCTCCCACCATCCTGACAACTCTTTGAAGCCTGGATCACCTGTTCCACAAAGTGAAGTCTCATATCCTAAGGCCTTCCTTTGAAGTACTATTTATAGTTTGATAGAAAATATGTCACACCTCCTACTATCTAACTCACCCTAAGTTTTGTTATCCCAGCAGGGAGCCATCATGGCTCACACCTTCCCAGCCCTCACTCCCCAACCCCCATTCCCACCTCACAAGGTCCCCATGGATAGTATAAAGGCCCTGACTTTTGCCAATAAAGTTGAGTTATTCCCTCGGAATCTCTCCTGGATTAGTTCTTTCACTGACTTGTCTCAGGCTCACCCTGGCCCCTCCTGGCTCTCCCTTGAGCCTCTGCAACCAAGCTGAAGAACACATGGTCCACTTGCAGGAATAGAAAAGCAACTGCAACACTTGAGAACTCCACCACTTAAAGAAACCTCTCTAGCACTAGCGAGGCAGAGGCAGGTGGATCTTGTGAGTTCAAGGCCAGCCTGGTCTACACAGCGAATTTCAGGACAGCTGGGGCTACAGGGAGACCCTGTCTCAAAAAGACCAAAAACAAACAACAAAAAAAAAGAACTCTCCCATGGATTTTTCAGTAGTGAGAACAATCACCTCCTAATTTAACATTTGACTTTTTGGCAGTACTTTAGTCTTTACTTAATTTAAAAATGGGGTCATTTAATATTTACAAATCAAAAGTTCCCCATTTATTCAATTAAAAATACAATTCCACTCTAGTGCAAATATTCCTGAAGTACAGTACACTTACCATAGATGAAGTCTGAGAGATGCACTGTCAGTCTTTGTGAATAGCATCTTTGTGTGAGAACATCTTGGAGAGTGCTTACAAACCCATCATCACTCACCTCTCAATACAGGAGACAGGGCAAATGCAAGGCATCTGAGGTTACTAGTGTAACACAAATAGTATTTCACAGTAAATGTCTTTTATGTAAATAATATTTTTAAATGATAATAAAGAATATACTAAATATATAAGCGAGGAGTTAAGAGGCCAGGGACAGAGGGGTGGAGAAGACCTGGGAAATTAAAGTGTCTCAGAGACACTGGCAAATGCAAAATACTTTATTCTTTTTTTTATTTTTTAATTTTATTTATTTTTTTATGTATGAATGCACTGTCTGGATGTAGGTTTGTGCACCCGTGTTGTGCAATGCCGTGGAGGTCAGAAAAGGGTGTCGGATTCCCCTGGAACTGGAGTTAAAGACGGTTCTCAGCCGCCATGTGGGTGCTGGGGATCGAACCCAGGTCCTCTGCAAGAGCGGTCAATGCTCTTAACAGCTAGGCCATCTCTCCAGCCCACAAAACACTTCACTCTAAGAAAAATATGCACCCTTGGTTCCAAGGCCATTTTGTAGAGAATTATACACAAGTGGCTTCTTCCCAGAACTAGTTACATAACAAGGCACCTGAGTCATATTTACTGCTGTCTTATAGTTCCCCAGACATCCAGTATCAGACATCTTAACTAACTCATTCCAGACCTCTACATCAGCCCCATGTTGTTTAAATGTTTGTCTGATCCTTCCAGCCTTTATTCCCTCAACCAGCCACTTTGCAATTGTGTCTATTCACATTATCAAGTGATGTGTCCTGCACTGCATCATGGTGCTGCACATTTACAGGATTCATAGAGCAGTAGTTTCATTTGTATGAGCAACACCATAAGTTTGTGAGAAACATATTTCACCACATTATGATCCAATTTCAGTTCACTTACAGTCATTGTGCATGTGTGTGTGTGTGTGTTTAAGTGTGCACATATATGTAGATGTGTATATGGGTTTGTGGAAGCCAGAAGTAAACATTGGGTGCTTCCCCTATCACTGTCTGCCTTGTCTTTTTGACACAGAGTCTCTCACTGAACGTGGGCTCACCAATCAACTAGACCAGCCAGCCAGGGAGCTTTAAGGATCTGCTGGTCTCTACCTTACCTCAACCCTAGCTCTGGGTTTACAAACACTATTCCCAACTCCTCTCTCATCCTTAGCACTCATAATGTAAATGTCCCTTGAACATAGCCCTTTGTCTGATTTTCCTCATTGTCCTTTCTATAGATCAAGGCAGTATCGTTTGACACCATGCATTCTCCTGGTACCCATCCAGCATGTATTCACATTACAGTCAGAGCAAACAAGTAGCAGTATAATACTTTGAAAAGTTAACTAATTTGCTCAGGGTCTTTCAGTTCTGTCTACAACACTTACATTAGAAATACTGAACACTGAAGCTAAGATTTGGTGTTCCAACAAAGACATAGTACACACAGGGGTCAATGCTATCCACAGTATCAGGTGTATCAGGTGTTTGCTGACACTGGATGTATCCCCTAAAGATAAGAAGGGTGTCATGTAATTCAGTTATTCATTGTGTTTATTATGCTTCCCTCCATTAGAGTGTAAGCTCGTGATGGCAGAAATGAAAACCTATTTATTGACTAAAGCATCCCAACCACTCATATGCCCAGCACATAATTAATATTTATGTATCAGTAAATCACTGCTGTTGGGAAACTTTGCAAACCAAAAGATGGAGGGCTATGGGAATGTGTCTCCTCTCTTCTCATTAAAATGCCTCTGGGAAGTCTGGTGACTGAAGAGTCCTGGTGACTGACGAGCCTTGCCTCACTGGTTAGGGTGCAGCCGATGCTCATGCTGCTTTTATGTCATGACTTCCAATTGGCTGCCACAAGTTGGAAAAGGAATGTTTTTCCTCCTTTGCTCAAGGTAAGGTCAAAATATATGAGGGAAAGCTGCCCAATAAAAGGAGTTTGTGCTGCTTATAATTGCCTCACCAGTAAGCAAGCCAATGCCTGGCAGGTCCATCCAAGTGTCTTGTTTTCAGTTAGCATCTGGATGCTTGTCTTAGTCCAATTTCTACTGCGATAAGAGAGTATCCAAGACTGGCATTTTTTAAAGAAAAGATAAGAACTTTGTGTGGTTTGGGAGGCTGAAAAGTCAAACAGCAAGAAGTCAGTTCAGTGAGGGCCCATTTGTTGCATCATACCATGGAGAAGATATGGCAGGATAGCATAAGAGAGAAGCAGAATTAGGAAAATAATAGCAATCAAGAGAATAGAAAGGTATTCTAACCATTCTGTCAATAACAAATCAATCTATTCATGAGTAGAAGCCCTTACAACCTCAATGCCTCTTTAAGGTCCCGCCTCCACACTGTACTGACTGTTCAATTTTAACATGATTTTTGTAGGGAATGTTCAACCCACACCAGGTACCACTCTTTCAGGCTTTGCAGACTGGCTGTCTTCATAATGGATGAGCTTCCCAGTGTACATTTGCTCCCAACTCTACAGTGTGAGTGAGGGCAAAACACCTGTATCCATGGTTTATTCCAGGCATCTGGCAGTAGAAGGACTTTCACTGTGAGCCCACAGCCAACTGCTTTGTGAGGACCTGGGTTTCAACTGCTATGTTAAGCCTCACCAGAGAAGAGCACCCTGACTCTCACATTAACTTACTCTCAGGCACTAGTATGCTAATTTCCTAACAGCTAGCAAACTCAGCCCACCAGATGCTCTAATAATCTTCGGCCACCATCAGGAGAGTGGCTTTCCCTTCTCAGAAAGTATTGAAGGTAAAGGAGGATGGAACATTGACTAAACATAAGAACAAGATACCTAGCAACTGGTCATCTGAGTATTGAAACTAACCAGAACAGGAGACTATCCATTCAGTTTCTGTCTCTCTACACTTAGAAGAAATGTTGTTTTCATAATAAGGATGATCTCCAAAAAGAAATTAGCAACCTCTCCTCAGCCCTGGACTCATTACCCTAAGCCCAGGACAGAAAATAAACATTAGGATGTCAGCAACTGGAAGGTAAATTCCACACTGTGTTCCAGTAGCTTCTTAAATAGCACAGCACTTCCATTTAATTCCTTTCCTCAAAATAAATAAGGACTCTCTTGTCTCTATTAATTCTTAAAAAGCATCAATTACACTCAAAACACTATTTTCTGTCCATTACTTGGTAGAGTTAGTTGCCAAACAGAAGATTTCAACCCCACCTCCATTTCACTCAGGCTGGAAAACAGGAAAGCGGAACATTCCAAAGTGACAATCCTTAAATCCCCTGAGAGCATCTTTAAAAGGCCACAGTGGGATACAAGGAGATCTTTACATGCAAGTTTAGAAGCTTTTAAAAGTCTGAGTTGAAATTATGCCAGCTAGCCGCTTTCCCGAGCTTTACAGCACTGGCATTTTGAGTCACTAATTCCATGGCTGGTCTCAACCGTGGACAAACAGAGGAGACCACACCTTCTCTAGGGGCCAGAAAAATTCTTTTAAGAGTTGTAGTAGAGATAGCTGCCATCATCCGTGCAAGACTTAAGATTCTCAGCTACTTCTCTGTCCTTCACTCTTCTCTCTCTTCAGGAGAAAGATACAGGAAGGGGAGGAAGAAGTAGAAGGGAACAAGAGGTGTGTGTGTGGGGTGGGGTGCTATGTGTCCCTTGGGACCTTGAAACTGAAGAGCAATGGAGAAGCATTCTTCCCCTCCCTGAGAAGGCCATTTCTCTGTTTCCTCCTATGCTGAGCCCTATGTTGGTGATCCTTCTGCAACTGAGTGTGAATCCCTACAGCAGGTGAAGTGGGCACCCTTCTTGTAGTGTGTCCTCTGAGTCCTCCTCTTGTTTCCTTAGACAAGAAAGGACTAGGGAAATGGCTGAGTTGTAGTTAAAACATGCTTACCATGCAAGTGTGAGGACCAGAGCTCAGATCCCAAGAACCCATATCAATTCCAGGCGTGCATGGTGCGAGTAGGTAATTGCAGCCTCGGGAGGCAGAGAAGAGGGATCCCAGAGCACGCTGGCCAGCAAGGAAAACAATACCAATCCACTCTAAGTTTGACTGAGAGACATGATTCAATGCATGAGGTGGAAGAACCACACATACCCACATACACATGTGGCCACATATATGCAACCATACATACACAACACACACATGAAAATAGAAAAAAGAAAGAAAAAAGAAAAGAAGTAGACTCTACTCTTTAGAGCATCTGATTGAAAGGGATGTGGAGGGAATGCAGTCCAGCCACTTGGTGGTGATAACACAGCTGGGAAGGTTTCCATTCATGAGGGAGGTTCTGGATCATACCTAACTATAGGTGGTCACAGAGTCCTTTGGGACAACTGAGGAGATGTAAATTCCACTCTCAGCCATCCCAGCTCCCTGTCCTAGTGAACTCAAGCTTTGTACCCTCAGCATCTAAAATATATAACTATTTCACAGGGCATTTTTCAATAATTAAGTGGTGTAAGGTGGGTGGTCCTCCAAAATTAAGAACAGACTTTGGACAAAAAACGCTTTCTCATGCTTGAAAGCAACAACCTCCGCAAGACTGTGAATCTGACTATAGTTGATCTGAAGGAAAAGGAAGAACCAGGTATCCAGCGATGCCTCCCAACCAGCCAGCTCAACTTGGCTGTATAAGGAGAGGAGCTAAGGGCATATAGGCAGGTGATGCAAGGACTGGATCTCTCTCTCTCTCTCTCTCTCTCTCTCTCTCTCTCTCTCTCACCATCTTGTATGGAGGTTGCAAGGGTCCCAGCCTAGAATGAACATGAGGGGAAGAAGAGTGCCAATAATCCTGTAAGTGACCCCCTTCACTCATTATCTTTGAGAGCATGCCCATTGTACTCATTAGAATCTTCTAATCTGCAGTTTTGGAGAGTTTTTCCTTGGTTTGTCTTTGGGATCTGTGGAGCAGCAGGCAGAGGTGGGACTAGTCTCTCCAGGAAGGACATTTCTGCAACAAGTAGGATAAGGTACAAGTCCATAATCATATCTAAAACAGATTTTTTGACAACTTTTTTTTATCAAAAAGACATTTGATCAAGAACCTTATAATGTTTAAATTCTAACACACACTGATAAGGAGAAATCTATTATAGTCATTTCCACAAGGAACTGGTTCCAGGACTGCATGCAGGTTTCTACATCTGCAGATGCTCCAGTCTTCTTCTAAGTCACACAATAGCATGAAATTGTCATGTGGCCTATATAAATCCTCCTGCATACCTTCAGTTACCTCCCAAGTAATTATAATCCCAATATGTTATAGAGTCTACGTAAAGCAATGTTAGAGAATAATGAAATGAAGGATCTTTATATCCTCACCACAATCATTTCCAGAGTGTTTACAATCTACGGTTTGTTGAAATACAGACATGGAGAACTTACAGAGGATTGTCCGTATTTTACTACTTGTTGGATTAATAAACTAGCTTGGCACAGACCACCAATGCTATATCTCATCACCAGAGATTCCATTTAAGTGATCTAAAGTCCAGCCCAGACAGGGAAATGTGGAGCTCCCAGCTGTTTCTGGTGGCCAGCAGAGGTGGAGCTCTACAGATATGGAGCCGAACTCCTCACTCCCCAAAACAGGGGGCAGCAGGCAAGCTGGACACAGGGAGTCCAGCACCTCAGTCATTGCTGCAGCCTGTATTACAGCACAAAGTCTGTGCACAGACTCCTATATTCTTTCCATCATTCCTGGGTTACATACCTTAATACAATGTTCCTAGTGACTTGGGTGCACAGTAGAGTCTGAGAAGTGTAGGAAAGACACAATCTTGACTTGAATGGGGAGCTGATTGATTGCAATGTCATGGTTTTAACCTTGACAGCTTCTCTCTGCAACTGTGAATATGTTCCAAACTACCTTTCCCACTGGGTGTGGTGACACTCACATGCCACCAGGAGGTATGGTTAAGGGACTCAGGAGTTCAAGGTCATCCTTACCTACATAGCAAGTCATGGGATATATGAGAGTCTTTTAAAAACATGACTCAAGCCTCATCTGACACACTAACTGCCATTTAATATGAGAAAATATATTTTGTGTACCTCGCCAAGTCATGTAAAACAGTAAGACATCAGGGCTTGCACCCAGGTTTTCGGGGGAAAAAAAGCACATGTGATCCAATGAAGTATTTCCTTAAAAATGTTTTTGTAACTTTGGAAAATCTTTTCCTCATAACCCTGACTGACATACAATCTTCTTTTCTCTCTTTTATGGGTTTTTACATTACTTCATCTCATGCTGAGTTGCAAGAGTTGTGCTAGGGCAAATTCAACTATAAAACATTCTTTGCTACAAATCACAACCACTTACAGGCACCTCCACAGCCAACCCTCCCCCAACATGTCCCTAAAACAACATTCCATACTCTGGATCCTGCCAGGATGGTGCCAATCAAGGCTGGAAAGAAATGCCCAGAAATCTTGGAGACATGACAGAAAAGCAATCTGAAGGCAGGTGTTCCCATGTGTCCCAGCAAGCCTGAGCTGGGGCATATCACCAGCCCAAGGAAAAACAAATGAGATGAAAGGTCACTTGTTGGAGCTCAATCATGTATCCCACGGGACAATGCCACATTGTCAGGTTGCCCCTCATAACATTTTCCCACTGATAACACTGGTATGTGTGTGGCTTGGAGAAGTCCCAATAGTGAGAGAGAACACAATAGAATGTTAAACAAGTTCAGTCTTTTTAAGGTCTAGAGCATCCCTCACTTCTACACCTACATTTAGGATGGTGTCACCTGAATGCAAGCCTAGCAGCACCTATGTGATCTGAGCTGAAGGGGCCAAGAGCTGCATTCTACACTCAGTTGTCTTCTCATGCCCTTAACTCATAGCGACAATAGCATAATTAAATACAGAATCCCTGCCAAATCATGGTTAACCTTGAAATTGTCACAATAAAATACTACATGTGGAAAAACCCTCAGAAACCATCCAGTTCGAGCCTCTTTAAGCAGCAGTAGGCAGACAGATCCATGTCTGGCAACCTTATGGTGTTCCTTTGTAGATAGATTCTTCCTGCCACCTATGTAACTAATGGAATGTTGCAGAAATAATGGCAGGGAATGTCTGAGGTTCAGTCCTAAGAATATCAAATCTTTGTCCTGTTATTCTGGACCATGACTCTGGGGAAAATCAGACACCATGTCATGAGATATTTAATCACCCTTATAGAGAGGACAGGAACTGTGGCCTCTTGAAGTAAGCAGAGGAGTCAACCTCTTAGCCATAGGTGGGAGGCCCTGAGGCAGTAGATCTTCCCACTGCAGGCAAAACCACATTGAGATTTCACCAGAGACCCCAAGTCAGGCCTCCCGCCTCTGACACTCCTGAATTCTGGATCCTTAGAATTCATGACATTGTTGGGTTTGTTTGAATTTTTTTTTAAGTCAGGCCCTGGCTGACCTTGAACTTGCCATATAGACCAGGCAGCCTCAAACATAAAGATCCACCTGCTTCTTTATTTTGAGTACTGGGATTAAAGGGGGTATGCCATCACATACTTAGCCTTGATTATTGTTCTTTTAAGGCGCTAAGTCTTGGAGCAATTTGTTGCATAGCCACAAATGGTACCACATCCAAAAGAGTTATGTGATATACCTGAAACTATTAAGTCTAGAATAATTGTGGCCTATAAGCTTTATATTGAGGCAACTGGCCCTACTTTGCAATGGTTTGGATAGTTTGAGTGTCTCTAGTGACTTCCTGTGTTGAAATTTAATCCCATATGTGCATGGGTACGTGGCCATCCTTGCAGGAAAATCATTGAGATCAAAGCCAAAGTTACGTGAGGAGAGCGAGTTTATTTCAAGCTCATGCCTAACTTACCAGCATGGGCTGAACCCCAGTGATCCTTCCATACAGGAGTCAGCAGCATGGCTGAGTCTCCCAAACTCTTTATACCCCCTGTGACAAATGCAAGCCCAGAGCATGTAACACATGAGTGGTAAAACAGGTAACAGGCAAACATAAAGGCCGCTGGAATGTGGCATCTTGGTTAACAGATAACAAATGTGACATCCTGACCTGGTTTGTAGATAAATTACAGTGAAGGGCACAGGAATGTGACTTTCTGGAGAACCAAAGGCTGTCCTCCAGGGTGACCAGAAGAGGCAGAGAGGAAGGGTCCAGGTTGTCTTCTCCATTACCTTAACACAGCAAGGTGTTTTAGTAACCAGATCTATTTCATCATTTCCACTATACCATCCACTGGGACATGAACAGACTTACCAGCAGGCATAAGCTTTTCTGACATGGGTGGAGCCTTGGGGTCTTCTCCTTCATCTACATTGACTGGCTTGATCTTGGGCCAGTCTTGTACAGGTTACCACAGCTGCTGTGAGTTCATGAATGCAACAGCCAGGCCATTTCCAGAAGTCAGAATTTCACAGCTTTTCTGCCTACACACCAGCTCTAACAGTCTTTCTAACACCCGTTCCTTGATGTTACCTGAGCCTTCATGATGGGAGGCTGATACGGAGGAGCCACAGCTTAGTACACAATTTTTTTTACTCAGCACTTTGACTCATTTGCATATATGCAGCAGTAATTGGACCCAGGAGATTATTTATAACAAGAAAAGAAGATATTAAGTTGAGAGGGAGATTAAGTCAGGGGCACTAGGAGGAGTGCTCGGAAGGTAGTGGTGGATGGCTATGATCAAGCTACATTGTATGAAACTTTCAAAGAATAAAAAACATTAATAAGGGCTGAAGAGATGGCTCAGTGGTTGAGAGCACTGCCTGCTCTTGCAGAGGACCTGGGTTCATTTCCCAGCACTGATATGGCAGCTAACAATCATGCGTAGCTCCAATTCCAAAGGATCTGATGTCTTCTTCTGACCCCGGCAGGAACTTCATGACATAAATGCACCTACACTCATGCAGGCAATACACTCATACACATAAAACAAAAATAATGAATAAAACATATTTTTTAATATATTAATTAAAAATAACTGAAATGAGCTTGTTACTATAAGGTCTCATTTTTCCCATTTACTATTACTAATTACCTATTCCAGCCCACTAAATATATCCATGTGGCCTCTGCTTAGCTCTTCAACTCTATCTTTATTAACTATGACCCAGAATAACACTCTTGGAACTCATGATTTCCTTTTGTATTCTATATCTTTGAATGGAATTTGAATAGCATGAAATATCTTTTCACATGTAGTTGACAATATTCTTTTCTTCTATCCTGTCTAATTGCTTTCTTTTTATTTTATTGATGTTTTGTGCATTTCAGACATCATTTTCAATTCAGTTTAGGCATATTCCCTTTTCCCTTCCCCCTACCCCACCCCAGATCATGCATTCTGTCATAACTGTCCTGCATCTTTCTCTCAGCTTTTTTATGCTCAGAAATTCACGTTTTCCTCTATTAATTTTATATTATTCTAAAATATGGATACATACTCTCCACCCATATACAGTAATTACAGAGTTTGAAAATAAGTGGTGGGTGGATTCTAGAGCCCCTTGAGAGATTTACATTATAACAGCATAGTTGCTTTCAGATAAACAGAAATATAACAAAAATGTTGTTCAGCTTGCCTTTCATCTGGGGATTTGGTGTTAACATCCACAAATAAGGCAAACCATTCACCGTTTGTTTTTCTGGGACTGTGTTTTCACTTAGCATAATGGCTTCAAGCTCAGTCCATTTACCTGCAAAATTCATAATGTCATCATTCTTTACCACTGACTAGGACTCCATTGTGTAGATGTACCACATTTTTGTCATCCACTTGTCTGTTGAGGGGCATTTGGGTTGTTTCCAGCTCTTCACTATTGTGAAGAGAGCTGCAATAAACATGGATGTGCATGTATCTTTATTGTAGGATGATTCTTTTGGGTATATACCCAGGAGTGGAATGACTGGGTCAGGTAGTAGGTTCATTTTGAGTCTTTTAAGTGTTCTCCACACTGCTTTTCATAATGGTTTTACAGTTTACATTCCTGCCAGCAGTGGATGAATGTTCCCCTTCCCCCACAACCTCTCCAGCATCTGTTGTTTTCTGTTTGGGAAAAAAAAATCCTTAAATTCATATGGAAAAACAAAAGACCCCAAATAGCTGAAGCAACCCTAAGTGAAAAATGCAATACAGGGGGGATTGCTCTACTAGACTTCAAACTATATTACAGGGCCATAGTCATAAAGACAGCCTGGTACTGGCACAAAAACAGAGCTGTTGACCAATGGAACAAAATTGAAGATCCAAACTTGAGCTCATACAATTTCAGCCACCACGTATTTGACAAAGGGGCAAAAAAACCTCAATGGAGGAAGGATAGCATTTTCAGCAAATGGTGCTGGCAAAAATTGATCACCATTTGTAGAAGAACAAAATTAAACCCCTACCTCTTACCCTGTACAAAAATCAACTCCAAGTGGATCAAAGATCTCAACATGAAGCCTGAAACCCTTCAGGTGATAGAAGAAAAAGTTGGCAACAACCTACAAGACATAGGTGTAGGAAAAGACTTTCTAAATCAGACAACAGCTGCACAGGAAATAAGGTCAGCAGTCGACAAATGGGACCTCATCAAACTCAAAAGCTTCTGTACAGTGAAAGAAACAATCAAGGAAGTAAAGAGAAAACCCACAGAGTGGGAGGAAATCTTTACCAGTGATACATCTGACAGAGCATTAACATCAAGAATATATAGACTACTCAAAAAACAAAGAAGAAAAGAGATGGAGCAAAGAGCTGAACAGAGATTTCACCAGTGAGGAATTAAAGATAGCTGAGGAACAACTTAAAAAGTGTTCAACATCATTAATAATTAAGGAAATACAAATTAAAACCACTCTCAGATATCATCTCACTCTGTCACAACTAGCTAAGATCAAGCAAACAAAAGATGACAGATGCTAGTTGACAATATTCTATTCAACTTTTGTCCATCCATCTAACCTAATTGAAGTATAATTCAAAAATAAAAATTATGCATATTTGAAGTAAAAATAAAAAGAAATTTAATCCCATTGTGAAGCATTAAGAGGACAGAAACAAGAAGATTGGCCAGATGGATCAGCAGGTAAGAGTGTTTCCCACCAAGCCTGTGATCCTGAGTTTGATCCCCACAACCTCATGGTGGAAGGAGAGAACTGAGTTCCACAGGTTGTCATCTGACCTCCACATATCTGTTGTGGTATGAGTACCCCCGAAAGAAAGAAAGAAGGAAAGAAAGAAAGAAAGAAAGAAAGAAAGAAAGAAAGAAAGAAGGAAGGAAGGAAGGAAGGAAGGAAGGAAGGAAGGAAGGAAGGAAGGAAAGAAAGAAAGAAAGAAAGAAAGAAAGAAAGAAAGAAAGAAAGAAAGAAAGAAAGAAGGAAGGAAGGAAGGAAGGAAGGAAGGAAAGAAAGAGAGAGAGAGAGAAAGAAAGAAAGAAAGAAAGAAAGAAAGAAAGAAAGAAAGAAAGAAAGAAAAAAAGAAAGAAAGAAAGAGAGAGAGAAAGAAAGAGAGAAAAAGAAAGAAAGAAAGGAAGGAAGAAAGAAAGAAAAAGAAAAAAAGAAAGAAAGAAAGAAAAAGAAAAAGAAAAAGGAAAGAAAGGTGAAACCCTTTAAAAGAGGCAGAATCATGATCCAGCTACTTGCTTAGAAACTGGCCTTTGGAATGTGAAGAAGACTATATGTGATCATTGAAGAGGAGTCCATGACTGTCTCCTGTCAGTTTTATAAAAGGGGTACAGGAAGACAAATATGGAAACACAAGTTTTCCCTGTCTCTTGACATGTGATACTCTGTGAGTCCCTGGGGACTCACCAATAAGAAGCCTATCACTTTTGAGTGTTCCATTTTAGTTTAGCCTAATGCTGCCTCTATGTTTAAGTTTGGCCTAAAGAGTTTCTCCATGCAGTGAATTATAAACTAAATTGTAAGCCTATTGCAACTTACTCATTTCAAAAGTAGCCAAGCCTCACCCAACCACAGGGTCACTAAAGCTTCAGTCAATCACAGGTACCAGCTGAGAGTCACATAAGGCCAGGGCCAAGCTGTAACTCATGGAGTTACTGATCTTTCAGTTTTTTTAAATTTTACTTATTTTTGTATGTGTATGAATGTACTGTCTGCATGTAGGTCTGTGCACCTGTGTCGTGCAATGCCGCGGAGGTCAGAAGAGGGAGTCAGATTTCCCTGGAACTGGAGTTAAAGACGGTTCTCAGCCACCATGTGGGTGCTGGGGATCGAACCCAGGTCCTCTGGAAGAGCGGTCGGCACTCTTAACAGCTAGGCCATCTCTCCAGTCCCTGATCATTCACTTTTTAACAGTAACAATAAAGGCCCTTTAAGAGCCTGGGTTAAGGTTTCCTTACCCATTCTTTAAGGCCCTATGTCCTTGCTGGTCTGCCATGTGTCTGCCCTCCATGCTGGATTAAACAGCATGGCTCTCTTCCTTTTCTCCTCCTCCAGGCAGCTGATGAGATACAGTTTATTTCCCCTGAGTTTTTCTTCTAGATTCTAATAAAATTGTCCTCAAGCTTCCATTTGAATCCATTCTTCAATTATTTTATTAATGAGACTAAGAAATTTAAGAAGGCACCAACTTTTCCCTGTATCACTTTCACTTTTTGTAAGTCACTTCTCTGGCTGCCCTTTGGAAGAGCAGGGTATCCTGAACCATTTTCGATCCTGGCTGCATTTCAATCCTAAAACTGCAGATAAATCCAAGTAAAAGCTGTGGTATTCTCTTCTAATGCTGTTCTCTCTTTTTTTTTTTTTTTTGGTCTTTTTGAGACAGGGTCTCCCTGTAGCCCAGCTGTCCTGGAACTCACTCTGTAGACCAGGCTGGCCTTGAACTCACAAAGATCCACCTGCCTCTGCCTCCCAAGTGCTAGGATTAAAGGCGTGCACCACCACGCCTGGCTCTAGTGCTGTTCTCTTAGCTAGGACAGAGACCCTGGGGAGAAAAAAATTCCTCTTACAGCTTTTGGAAACAAGCCCTATCGGCCTTGGGGTCCCTCTGGCACTTTTGTCCTCTGATGGGTGGTAGGGAAGAGAAAGAAAGGAAAAGAGGTGTGTCAGCCTGTTGAGAATAGACAAGAACACTTTATATTGTTTAAATCATAAAGGATCTGGAGAAAAAGTTGAATGGAATCTCTGACCCACAATGCCTGGGTGCTAGGTCAGCAGCACTCCTCCCTGTTTCTCTAATACTTTGTATTTGTACCAAGAGAAAAAGATTTGGTCTGCTTGGACATCGTTCTATTTCAGGCTGCCTGGGCACAGGAGTCTCACTCACTCTGGAAACCAATTCTAAGAAATATATCTTTAGGGCCTAACCCCCAAAAGGGAGATGTTGCAATAAAAGAAGATCCAAGCGATGAAGTCATGAAATGAACTGAAAGAAAAGAAACTTGGGGCCAAAGATGAAAGGCCTTCTTCACTGTGAAAATCTGTTGGAATATGTAATACTCTCCCAAGAATAGAAGTGGTTCCCTAAATTATTTAACACAAGGGAGAACAAAGAACTGGAGAACACACATTGATCCCACTCCAGCCCCTGAGAGGATAGAAAGATGACCTAATGGCCATTTCCTATCTCTAATTTACATGATCATTTGAATCTGAAAACCTTAAAAACAATGAACCAGAGTCCCCAATAGCAAGAGGGCAAGTGAGCTGCCCTTTGGCCTCTCCAGTCTTCAAGGGGAGGGAAGAGAATTTTTGTGCATTTCCAGGGCCCTCTCCACCTCATACTTCATGCCCCAGGTCAGCTAAGGTTCAACCTGGACAAATCCAGGCAGCCCAGAAGGGCTCTATCCCAGACTACCCCAAGTGCACTCTAGCCTAGAGTACCTGAGAATGCCTTCCCAGAGATGAGAAAAGAAAAGGCAACAAAGGATCCAGGGGCAGAATTCTCAGTCTCCTAGTTCATACTGTGCTACACACATAGGGCTATTTCTGTGCTGGAAGATTAAAAAGCCTAGATAATACATAAAATACTCACTGTAGGATGAAGCCAGTCCATTTTATATTATTCCAGACCTGGGAGGAACCTTGACTTTTACCTGAGGCTAACTCTTCCAGTTTTAAAAGGAGCTTTGTATACAGAAAGAGGAACAGATCTCAGAAATTTTGGTCATAAAATCAAAAGAAATACGAAGCAGGCAGTACTGACAGAGGTCAAAAGAATGATCATGGAAGTTTAGTGAATGAACTGACTTGGTAAAGTGGTTGCAAGGATACAGAAAGATCTGGAAATATTGGCAAAACCTGAACAATATGAGACTGTATTCTGCAAAATTTCCTAATTTTTATGCTGACTGTATTTTCACCTCCCCCTCCTCCACCCAGAGTAAATGTAAGTTTGAAGGCTTAGTGGTTATGCTGAGAGAAGTACTGGAAGAGCTTAGAAGAAACAAAAACATGTTGATTTGTTTGGGATAACAGGGCAGGGACCACACACTTCCTACCTTGATCCTGGATGTCCAGCAGAGAGGGGAGCCCATATGGCTTGCACAGGCAAAAGTGAATAGGAAAGAAAGGGGTTTGTGGACGCACTGTAGTCTAGGGCAGAGCCTTTGGGTGGGTGGAAGCCCTCTTCCCTGAACTTTAGAGTAGGAAGGCCAAGACATCAGTCACGAAGTTACTCGTCATTCAGGAACACTGTCACCAAGGGGAGAGTGAGCTGCTCAGATCTCGAAGTCAAACTCAGGAGAACTGGGGTTTCTGTTGCGGAGTCATGCCAGTTTAAATTGAGTAAATGATAAACAGTGACTCTGAGACAGTCTCGGTAAGCGTCACAGCCCGATCAAAACTTACTAGCCCCCACCATGCCCCATGCCTGATGCCCTGGGGCTTTCTCCTCTTTTCTCCAGTTAATAGAATATTCCCTGCAGCCACTGCAGCTCTATGCTGGGTGAGGCTCTCAGAAAGCTTCCTCCAGCCAGCTGTGCTCTGCTTCCTCCCTTAGGGGCTGCTGTCTTTGAAGAAAAGGGATCCAGGCTACTTCAGGAGGGCTTCCTTTCTGTGGATGCTGGGTGCAGTTGTCTTTTACAAGGGCAGAGGGGTGTAGATGAGAGCTCTCATCTTTTAATCCCCCTCTCCTAGCCTGGAGGGATTAAAACATTCTGTTGTCCCTGGCCTGATCACCCCAACACTGGCATATAGCAGGTCCCTGGGGCATCCAATAGAAGTGGGCTGCACCTGCTGTCCTAAATTCCAAGGGCTGACCCCAGTTAGATCTTCTAGGTAATTCCATTTGTGTCATCAAAGACTCAGGAGTCTGGGCTTAAGAGTGGAATAATGTCTTGAGAGGCCAGTGAGAGACAAGGTTAATCACACATGTTCCTGGGATGGCTGGAAAAATGGTCAGAGGGCCGGGTTCTGAATCTTTGGTATTCTTTTAATATGTCTTTATTTAGAGAGCCTTCCAACCTCCTAAGCCTCATTGTGAGAAATAGACCGAAGCTAAGGAAAGGGTGGAATCAGTCCGAATTAAAAGTACCTAAAGCCAGACATTTATTCCATGAAATGCGCTCTCTCTCGGGCAAATCCAGGGCCCTGAAAAGTGCATTTCTGGGAGGCGAGGAGAGCCTTTTAAAAGTCAGGAGAGGGGAGATGGTGAGGTGTTGGACTCAGCCAATGAGGTCCTGTGGTCTCATGGGAATTTGGAACTCCATCTGGTGATCTTTTGCGGGCAAATGCAAGCTCCAGAGAGGAAAAGAAGGAAAGGTCTTTCTGGTCTATGCCATCTTGGCTTTTTTGTTCCGAGCCTGACCTAACATGCCAGACTCTTAGGGTATAGGGGTTGCAACTACTCTGCTCTGGCTTCTTCCCGCTAAGCTGGGACCTTGAAAGGAGAGAGTCGGGAGTAGGCAGGGCTGTGGGCACAGGGATGTAAGGATGTAAAGACCTCCTGGAGACCTCCTGGATGCATTCCTGGTTGGGTGAAAATTGAGACAGTAACACAACAAAGGGACCCAGCCAGGGTGTCATGGCATTTGGCACCTGTGGCAGTAAGGGTAGCCGAGGGGAAGGAGGTGGAAATGAAGGTGCAGAAGATGAAGGCTGCCCTGCCCGGCCATTCAGACCTGTCCTTGAGGGTTTCTGGAAAACCTAAGAGTTGTGGGTCCCAGCTGTTTGTCGGACCATTCATCCTGGGTTGGGGCTCTCTTGAATCTGGACAAATGATACCAGTGTGGCTGGCCTAGAGATGTGGGGTCCAGTCCACCTGGGATCAAGAGACTTAGGAGATAAAGTTTTAAGGAGAATACTGTCCCCTGGTGTGAGAGAGGGAAGGTCAGTGGTTGCAGACTCCACTAAGGTAGGAGTATGGATGGGAAGAGAGGAATGACAAAGGTGGACTGAAAGCCTATGCGGAGAGTACAGGGTAGTGGGCTGGAAAAGGTAAGTTTATGAGCTTCCTGCGTGAGTTCCGCACTGCCAGTGCCTTCAAACATGGCTGCCATCCGCAGACAGTGGGGTCAAGCTGTTTGGAGAGAAACGCTACTGCCCAGTATGAGGGCTCACCAGGTTGGGCTAAGTCCCCTATGGACACTCCCAACTTTTTGTCTGTAAAGAGGTAGAAAAGGCATGGAGAATCCAGGAGAGCCAAGGTAGGGGCAGCCAGGAGGGATCCTAAGGAGGGAGGAGTGGATGATGGTGGGGTGGGAGAGGGGCCCCGTGGGGGTCTCCTTAGCTGCCTGGCCCAAGGGTTCAGCTGTAACAGCAAAATTAGGAATCCAGTGATGGAAGAAGCCCACCAATCCTAGAAAAGAGAGGATGCGGTCTGCTGTCTCTGGAGGTTGAAACCCCAGTAGTTGCTCAGTCCATAAATTGGATGTCTCAGCAGTCCCCATCTGGCACTGAAGGTTTGGAGGATTCTTGGAGAGACATGAGTCTTCAGTCCATACTGGAAGGTTGAAAAGCTGTGTCTCATGTCTTTGAAGGATGGCAAAAGCAGTGGCAGCCACAGGGTAGCTGCACTTCCAGTAAGACAGGCAAAATGACTGTGCTCTTTTTTTTTTTTTTTAAACTTTTTGGCTTTTTACTAAGATCTTAAGTCTGATACCTGAAGTACAATTTTTCAGGACTTACTATACATATATATATATTTCTTGTTATACTTTCCTTTTGGATGTTTAAGGCCACACAGTCCAGATTAATCAAGGTTTTTGTTTTCTCAAGGTCAATTGAGGATCTGGTCCTCAAGGGTCACTCAGATTTTGGGGAGGGGAGGGAGCCCCTGGCTCCTTTTGGCTTTTTTTTTTTTAATTTTATTTATTTTTGTATGTGTATGAATGTACTGTCTGCATGTAGGTTTATGCAACCATGTCGTGCAATGCTACAGAGGTCAGAAGAGGGTCTCAGATTCACCTGGAACTGGAGTTCTCCTGGAATTGGAGTTACAGATGGTTCTCAGACACCATGTGGGTGCTGGGGATTGAACCCGGGTCCTCTGAAAGAGCAGTCGGTGCTCATAACCACTAGGCTATCTCTCCAGCCCCCTCCTTTTGGCTTTTCATTTACCAGTTCCATCCACTTGAGGACAAAGTCAGGTCTTGCTAGACTAGGCTTCCCTTTTTGAAGCATGAGCAGACTTTCCTCTTTATTGACTGGACACTGGCTGAAGTCCCATTAGTGGATCTCTAAGATCTCCCTGCACAGAAAGACTGGTGACTCACATTTACAGGACATTTCAAGAGATGTCCCCATGTCCCTTTTTAAATTTTTAACATTGCAGTCATTTTCTCTAACTTGTAGTAGATGGTAGGAACAGCAGAGGTTTGTCTGTGTGTGGAAAATGTTTTGGTATTTTTATTGGAATCATTTAAAATATATATTAACTGGGAGAAAATTGACATATTTTTACTATGGAGTCATCTTAACTAAGATCCAAGGATTTTAAATTTTTTGTAAGATTTTTAACTTTTTTCTCACTTAGTGGAGTTCTCGTTGAGTTTACCTCTAGGAATTTTATCTGTGGTGAATTTTCGGCTAGGGATTCCAATGCTGCTATCCCACCTGCTTTTATTCAAATACTCAAGCCAAACCTTCACTTTAGTCCCAGTGCCACCTAAATCATGGAGTAAATAATGGCATTACCACACAGGTTCCCACCTCATGCCGTTACCACACAGGGCTCCCACTGCAAGTCGCAGTCTCCCCTACCCTGGTGCTGCTGACGTGTCTTCCTCTCACCCCTCCTCTTCCTCTTTTTCTTTTCTACCTTCTCTTCCTGTTCTTCTCTTCCTCCTCTTCTTGTTTTCCTCTTCTTCCTCCTCTTCCTCCCCCTCCTTCTCCTCTTGCTCCTCCTCTTGTTTTTCTACTCTTCCTTTTCCTCTTCCTCTCCCTCCAGCTGTTCTCCTCCTCCTTCTTCTCCTTCTGGACTTGCTGGGAACTGAACCTAGGGTTCTGTGCATGGTAAAGAAGCACTCTACTACTGACGAACATCCCAGCCATATTTTTGCCTTTGTCTTTTGAGACAGAGTCTCCCCAGTTATTCTCGTAGACTTGAATTTGCCTTCTCATAGGTCCCTGTTCCTGCTTCCTTTTGCCTCTGCTCTTAATGTATTAAACTGTCTTCTATTTATGTGTGCCTATTACATTTCAGTCACCCATCATTCATTTTCCATCCCATCCTCTTGTCAGAAAAGGAGAGAGAGAGAGAGAGAGAGAGAGAGAGAGAGAGAGAGAGAGAGGAGGGAAGAGAGGGAAGAGAAGGGAGAAAAGAAAATGTAAACAAATTGAATTTAGTAGGTTTTCTTGAGTGGGAAAAATGTTTCATGAACCAGACACCAACTCAGGACAAAAATGGTTCAGAATGCCTGACCCCACCACACGTACACTTCATGAGTACAGCCAGAGAAAGGGAACTGATATGAAAACAGCCTAATCAGCTGTATTTGACATTTCCCTTATATGGTCATTTAGGGAGTTTTCAGTCTTTGATTGGCTGGATTTTCAGCTGATACGATAGGCAGAGACAGTTCTTAGTTTAAAGAATATATTTTTAAGTTACAGTCTGTTTATTCAGCAAGTTAGTCACAGTCTCTTATTTATGGAAAAACCTTTAGGTCAAACTTACATGTTCAGAGGCATCTCTTGTCAAACCTAATTGAAGTTCACTCCCAATCATATATTTACTGTTTAACTTTTGTTATCCTTTAGATTTCAGTTACTGCCATTGGAAAGCATTCATCTACTCCTTCAAGACTGGCTGGGGGTGTCCATGCCTCCACATTGCCCTGTTGCAAGATGGGTCTGGTAATTACCTGATTACTTGCTCTGTCTTCAGTGAACTGATGCCTTTTCACTGGTCTGAAACAGTGTTTTCCTCAGAGTCGTATCTTTAGGACCAGCACTATGGCCAAACCAGCCCCCCAGCCCGAGTTTATAGAATGAATGCTGAAGACAACTGCTCCTCAGCTACAGCAATATGAGTGGATGACAGAGGTGCTTGAGTTCTACAGGAGAAGGACCAAGGGTAGGGACACAGTAATGAAGGCCTGCTCCAACTGGGCTTCGAATGCTTGTACTCACACTCCCTTTTCACCTGATTCCTTCTGCCCTCCACTTCTAGATGCCCACTTTCCACTGGGGCACTGGGAAGTAAATGTTTAGTGCAGTGAAGCTAGGTTTGTTCTTCACCATAAGAAAACAGTCTGCTTCTGTAGCCCCCAAAGAGGGCAGAGCTTCCTTCTACTACTAGGGGATGCAGGAGGGTGATGTTGCTATTTCTTTCTTCTAATCTTATTATTTCATTGAAATTTAGGGATATTAGTGTTTAGAAAAAAAAATTGTTTAAGTTCCATTGAACACAATGATGGCAGGGGAGGCCTGGTTAGCGTCCTCTCCTTCAGAGCTCTGCTAGTGAGGACCCAATGCAAACTCCATGCCATCACCTTTGTTACTTTCTCACAATGAAGGAATCCACAGTGCAGACAACCTAACCTGCTTCTGGTCCTACCAGTGCTAAAAGATGCATGATTCTCAGTTTCCCCAGGTACTTCATAAAGCACAGGTTGCTGGGCCCCATCCCACAGTTCCTGATTCAGGATGTTGGTTTGCACCTCACAAGTTTCAAATGTGATGCTGATGTTGCTGGTCTAGGAACCAAACTCTAAGAAGCTCTATTCCAGAAAAAAGCTAGAGTGAAACACCATCTGTGGCACAGAAGTAATCCATCTGTAATGATGGAGAAGTAGACGCCCCTACAGAGGGGATTTCCTCTCTCCATGTCCAAAGACTTCATTCCATAATCCTGTACTCCCAACTCTTGGGGCCCCATCAACAAGAACTCACAGAATTTTTCAGTCAAGTTAATTTAAATTAACTTGCTGCCTTTTGCTTGGAGGTCTATATAGAAAAGCTAGAAGTGAGGTAAAACTTCAAAAACTAGAGAAGCAACCAGGGCTTTCTGAGACCTCCACAGATCCTGGGAAGTCTGGCGAACATGGAGGGAGCCTCTGCTTTCTACGTGCTTTGATTTTATTTGGTTAGGAAGGTTAGAAAAATAAGTGAGACCTGACCCCAGCTTTTTCAGAGGCATGTATTTCAATTGGAAGAAGAAATATGCCACCCTAGAGGGTCAGATAACCCCCCTCAGGGCTCAGGGAAGAAAGGGTGGAGTCAGTCTGGGATGGTGGATGAGAAAGAAGAAGCCTGTCCTCAGTGGCATCTTAGCTTATATGCATTGCATGTCTCATCACATTTAATTGATTTTTCCAAATACCTTTGTTGGTTCAGTTACTCAGGAATTGTATTAATGTCCAAGCTTTGTCCTCTGAGAGGCCTAGAGGTGAAGGATAATTGAAAAGAAGTAACTTACCCCCTAGCTGGCTGAACTTAAACTTTTATTGTTTTTATAAAGCTTTGGGGTCATGCAAAAACTAAGCCATACGATTCCTTGCACATCTCAAAGGTTTACATTGATCATAATGATCTTCATGGCCCAAAGATAAAACAAAATAGAATGGCAAGCTTTCCTCCAGCACACTTTTCCATAGGATCTCCTTGCTCTAGCCTCCAACACAGCACCAGAAGCAAGCCTCATCCTTTGTCTTTGTGAACTCACCTACTCTTCTGGAAGCTCCCCATAGATTCTGAAGCCCCAGCCACACACACCCTGCTCCCCACCTTTACCAAACACACCTGTTATCTATGCTCATCAAACCCTTCAAAGCATATTGAAACACACAGGCAACCAGTGGGCAGGGGAGTGTGCCCTGGGCGGAAAGAGAGAATTTACTGTTCTGCACAGATATTGGACAAGCGCTGCCCAGCAAGATGGCATTGAACTAGCTTATCCTGAAGCACTCATGAGTTCAGACTTCTTAATCTTGAATTGGAAGATAAAAGTATCTATGCATTCTGAAGGAAGGGACCTTAACAACATCCACTGCACAGATGAGGGAAAGGTATGTTTTCCAATTCATATGGCCTCTGTCTGTTACACTGCTTCCAGGGAAAAAACGGAGGTGTTCTCAGTAGATGAGTCATCTCTAGAGGTTCAGAAAGCTCTATTGTGGTTCCTTTCAAATCTCTAAAGAAAAAAACAAACAAACCGTGGCTTCCTAAAATTAAGACATCTACAGGAATGCCAGATTTGCACTGCCTATGTACATCAGAACACACACAGGTGCCCTCCCCATACGCTGGGTGGGCTTTTGCCTGCCGCAGAGCTCCCCTCCAGGCCATAAGTGGTGTTGACCTTTAGTGTTATGTGGGCTTTACCTTCAGCTATTGTCATCTCCTTTGGGTAAAGGTTGTGTAAAGCTTCCTTGGTCTAGCCTTGCTTTGGCTTTGGGCTTTCTTCTGCTCCTGGGAGGTCACCCTGGATAGATGGCTTCTGGGAGCTGCCTGGAAGCACTTCCTCCTGTGCGAGCTTTCCTCCCTAAGTCTTGAGAGGAAGTGCCTGGCCAGCAATACACTAGTACTCACCCCAACTGGGAAGGCCTATCCATTTCTTCAATTTTCCTTTACTCCCTGAATGGCCCAGACTTCATAAATTCCTGTCACTAGTTAGAGGAATGAGGTGTCTCACTTACCCCTTTCAGCAGGAACTCAGGATTTGTCTAAATCAAACCATTAAAATAAGTTCTTTAAAAAGGGGGGTTTCTCAAATATTGAAGCAAACCACTTCCGGCCAGAGTCAAACTGCTGCTCAGGCATAAAAGACATCAGATGCAGTTCAGGCTCACAGGCGGTTTTCATTTGGTAGGAAGTTTTCAAACTTCCCTTTCTTGTCTTTGGTCATGAAGTTGGGGGGAGTGGAGGCGAGGGAAGAAGGAGGAAATGCAGGAAATGTAATGGATTCTGGAATTTCAAATGTGTGGAGAAAGAAGACAAGTAACTCCCCTGTATCAAAGCACAGGTGGTTGGGAGTTGACTTAAACGGGCCACCGGCAGAAAAATGGGAGCAGAGGAAGATACACAGAGCTGGCACAGCAGAAATCACATGCTTCTAAAAGCTTCCATCAGCGCATCTCTAAGCCTATAGTGCCGCTGCTTTCAGGTTTGGACGTCTTGACAAACGTGGGGTGGCATTGCGCCAAGGCGCATGCACCCTGGCTGGATGCTCACTGCGATTCCTGGCACACACCTTTACTCCTACATGCAGGATCTGCTGAGTGTTAAGGAAGAAAAGTACTCGTGTCAAAGCAAAGGAAACCAGTTGCACTTCCAAAGTTAAGCCGCATACGTACACACGCTGTTTTATTTTCTTGGAGCCAAGAGCAGTTGCCACACCAATGGAAACATCCTGAAGGTGAAAGGGAAAAAGAGGCCATTCGGCTGCCTTATCCGCCCGCTAAAGAATTGGACCTGAGCTTAGTAGCTTGTTATGTTTCCTGCTTTGTGTTTATACTTTGGATGAATAGTGCCCTCTTTGTTTTTTTTTTTTTTTCACATGAGAGTCATGAAAGCCATTTCCCCACAAATTCTAATTACTAATCATAATGCCTCTGGGGGCTGAAGAAATGGCTCACCTGTTAGGAGCATGGGCTTCTCTTGCAGAGGATCCGGGGTCCATTCCCAGCACCCACATAGCAGTTAACAACTGTCTGCAACTCCAGTTCCAGTGAATCTGACGCCTTTTTCTGACTTCTTTGGTCATCGCTGAACATGGGTGCACTTACACACCTGCAGGCCATACATTCATACACATTAATAATGATGATAATAAAAATACTTGTCAAGCACTTTCTATACACCAGACACAGTGCTAAGAACTTAATGTGTAGAATCTTCTTAGTCACCAAATTCTCCCAGCGGGTCCTACCATCTTGTTTCTTCAGCATTCTGGTATCCATTATAGCACTGAATAGTCAGAAGAGCCAGCATCCTTGTCTTTTCTTTGTCTTAGGAGAAAAAAGCTAATGCATCCTACCTCTTGGGTGGTTTCTTAAATGAAAATCCTAGGTCCTCATTATTGTACCCAAAGTACTGTAGGTGGCTTATGATGTCAAATTCTTTGCTGCCTGAGGGACAAGATAGTTGCTCTTCCCTCTCTCCAAACACACACAGCACAGCACAGCACACTAATGACTAATTCCTCTCACCTTTTATATCCTAATTGCTTCTTTAAAGAGACCTTGCCTAGCCTTCCCATGTCAGTTTTCTCATGGTAATCCAAGCATCAAGTTCTCTTCACTCACAGAATGTAATTTTTAAATTTCCTTTGTTTGCTTGGTTTTGTCTTCCTTTTCTGTTTATTTGGAGTTTGGGACAGATAGTCTTTTGCTTACCATTGCTACCAAGCTAGCACATACTGAACATTTAATGCTTATTCATAAAACAAAAACATTTGGAAGTAGGAGTTGTCATTATCAACCTGATTGGATAAACAGGTTTTTAACCATATAAAGTGATGCTACTATGGTTCTTCAACTACAATGGTTCACCTGCTGGTTGGTTTCTGGTTTGCTGGTGCATGCTTTAACAGATGGGAAGAAATAAAGAATTCAAAGAGGGGGGAAGGGAAAGGAAAGGGAGGAGGAGAGCAATCAGAGGAGGGGAGGAGGGAAAAGCAAGGCCTGCTGGGAAGGAGCCCATGTGGAGCCTTCTCATGTTTCTGTGGTGCAGTTGGTTTCAAGCCAGCAATGTGACATCCATTCAGGAAATAGTGTGCCCATTGACACTGGTACAGGACAGCCCTAGATATTACTTTCTGGAAAACCTGATAATCAGGTCATTCACTGTGAGAAAAGAGAAGTTTCTTTTTTTTTTTGGTCTTTTTGAGACAGGGTCTCCCTGTAGCCCCAGCTGTCTTGGAATTCACTATGTAGACCAGGTTGGCCTTGAACTCCCAGGGATCCACCTGCCTCTGCCTCCCAAGTGCTGGGATTAAAGAGCTGCCATGCTGGCTAGGAGTTTCTGGGTTTTTTTGGATTTATTGATTAATATATATATATATATATATATATATATATATTGATAATATATTTTATTGATTTTTGTGCATTTCATACATCTTGATCAGATTTAGGCCTCCTTCCCCACTCTCATCCTCTATAGCTCTTCCTCACCATATTTCCTGAATTCTGTCATATATGGTAAAACCTACGGAGTTAAGGTTTTATACCCAGCTATTTCTTGTTGCAAATTCATCCACTGTAGTCTAGCCAGCCTATCTAGAATCATCCCCTGAAAGAAGATCGCTCTCCATCATCCAGGAGTAAGCAGTTGCCAAGTCATCTGCTAAGATTGGGGCCCACTGCCCCTTTCCGTAGTTCTATGCTGGGTTTCTGTCTGATTGATTCTGCCTGGTCTTGTGGATGCTGTTATCATTGCTTCAAGCTCCTATGAGCAAGTTCCCAGAGATTTGGAGGACTTATGTTCATGTACCAACATGATTCTGGAGTTTCTTTTAAAGAATGAAATTCCTGATTTTTGAACACTTCCTTTGTTGTGAATATACAACTGGTTCTGCTGTGGGTCAGAATAGAGCTTCTCAGTTTTTGTAGGTGGCCTGTGGCAAGAGTTTTTGTAGGTGAACTAACCATCCCTACAGTCCTTGGAGTGACCCCAGGCTCCAAGTAGCTGTATCTGTCCATGGTGTTTTCATGAAGTCACATTCTAATGTAATTTTATGAGGTGTGTGTGTGTGTGTGTGTGTGTGTGTGTAGGCACACTTGTGTGCTTATGCACAGGGAAGATGTTCTCAAGCACAACAATGGCAGCCTGGCCTCCTCCACCACCTCTTCTTTCATGACCTGGCAGGGAAAGAGGCAAGGAGGCCCCCAATCTGCAGAGGCTGGGCCCCATGCCTCTTCTTGTCTGCTGCTGATCACCTCTAGCCACCCCAACATCTCAGCTCTGGAATTGGCAAACACACTTCCACCCTGCTCCCAGAAAGATCTGAGACAGCCTGAGTAAGAAGGCTCTGTTATTTCTTATGACAGAGAGGGAAAGGGACTATTTCCATTCTACAGATGAGGCTAGTAAGAGTGAGACAACTTCAGTTATTCAGGGAAGAATAGCCCTTAGCTTAGTGCCAGAGTGAGGACCTTAATGATTTCCTGAGGACTATCTCTTAATCTATTTCCAAAACACCAAATACTAAATATTTCAGAGCACTGTCCATCCACTAAAGTATAGAACACAGCAAACCTTTCCAGGCCTTTCTAATGTCATCCTTTTCTACCCTTTATCTCATTAAAAAGAAAAAATAAAAGAAAGAGAAAAAGATCAAATGTAAAATGAATGGTTTTGTGCTTCTTAAAAGTCCAGCACAGAAGCCAGGCATGGTGATGCACGCCTTTAATCCTAGCACTTGGGAGGCAGAGGCAGGTGCATCTCTGTGAGTTCAAGGCCCGCCTGGTCTACAAAGTGAGCTCCAGGCCAGCTGGAACTACAGGGGGACCCTGTCTCAAAAAAGACAAAAAAAAAAAAAAGTCTAGCACAGAAAATACACTCTCTGCTTCTCCTTCCCACAGCCTTGGGAAAAAAAGTAGCATTAAGGAAACAGTCACTGAAAAGTTGATAGGAAAAAAAGATTACATGTAATCCCATCTTACACATTTATCACTAAAATAAAATTAATTTGTTTGAAGCTTTTTTGTGTGAGACAGGGTCTCCTTATAGCCCCAGCTGTCCTGGAACTCACTCTGTAGACCAGGCTGGCCTTGAACTCACAGAGATCCGCCTGACTCTGCCTCCTGAGTGCTAGGATTAAAGGCATGCACCACCACACTTGGCTTAAAGACAGTTCTAAACTACCATATGGGTGCTGGGAATCAAACCCGGCCTCTGTAAGAGCAGTTGGCGCTCTTAACCACGAGCCATCTCTCCAGCCCCCACTAACTTTTTTATACTTTCAGTTAAAACTATTTTCTTTTCCACACCAAATCCTCCTATTTTAAAATAAAATCTTGAACAAAACTCACTGATACAGTAACCCTGAAAAAAAAATTATGTGTGACAAATTATTCAAGCTGAATTTCCTTTTTTTAAAAAAATTTATTTATTTATTTTATGTGTATCGGTGTTGTGCAATGCCTCAGAGGTCAGAAGAGGGCATCGGATTCCCCTGGAACTGGAGTTCTCCTGGAATCGGAGTTATGGATGGTTCTCAGCTGCCATGCGGTGCTGGGGATCGAACCCTGGTCCTCTGCAAGAGCAGTCGGCGCTCTCAACCGCTAGGCCATCCCCCCAGCCCCTGAATTTCCTCTTAACCATCACACAAGTCAAATCTTTCTTCCTGGCAGAAGTGATCACTTACTTGACATACAATTTAGGATCTTAATATAAAAGTTTTACTTCCAAAATTTAATGTTGTCCATTGTCCTTTATAAACAAAAACATTGGTCATTCTTTCTCCTTACAATGTATCTGTGCAAAGCCCCTTTGACGTACGGCCACCTCTTTCCCCAGTGTTGCTCACTGCCCACAGACCCTGAAGCTCCCAGGCTCCCTTGCCCTCTGCATCATCGCCAGCGGGATCCCAAGTTTAATGCAGCTCAGGTTCCATCCATGGCAAGCCCCAAGGTAATGCATTGCTCTCTCACCTGGAGAAACATGTGATCTTGTTACATGCTTTTTATGATCTATTTATACATATGTAATTATCAAGACCTGGATGCTTTCATTCACCAGAGGTTTCAAAATAGCAAGATTCAAATTCTCTTCATTTATCATTCTCACCAATTATTACCTTACATAATCTTATCAATAAGATGGGTCTTCTTGGCCTAGAGACATGGTTCAGCAGTTAAGAGCACTGACTGCTCTTGCAGAAGACCTGGGTTCTGTTCCCAGGACCCACATGGCAGCTAACAGCCATCTGTAACTCCAATTTAAGGGGATCTGATGCCCTTTTCTGACCTCTGTGGGCACTGTAGGATATGGGTGCACTTACATGCAGGCATTATATTCATACACATAAAATAAAAATAACAAATAAATCTTTTTCAATGTCTATTTTCTTACAGTATGATGGTTAATGTTTATTTGTCTTTTTGTTCCTTCTGGTTTATCCTTTTTTTTTTTCTTTATTTCTAATTTCTTCATGACTTCTGCTACCTTTTTATCATTTCTCCACTTATGATTTATGTTTTTTTCCAGGTTCTGTCTCCTTTTACCAGTGCTATCTAGCTAGATCTGAAATAAGTTATCATCTCCATCCATTTTAAGTATTTTGTTTTAATTGTTTTCACTGTAGGAACTTAATCGGCCTCTCTTCCCCTTGCCTCCTTTTTATTAGCATTTCAGAACTTTATGTGGAATTTGACCTTGGCATTTTTCTGTTGCTTATGTAAAAAATATTTTATTAATTATTTTTTATGTTTTAAATTTTTATATTCATGTGTATGCCTGCCTGCATGTATGTAAGTACCCCCATGCCATGCAATGCCCACAGTTTCCAGGGCATTGAAAACCCTGGAACTGGAGTTAAAATAATTACTAGCCACCTTGTAGGGGCTGGGAATTGAACCCAGATCCTCTGCAAGAGCAGTCAGTGCTCTAAACTGCTGAGCCATCTCTCCATCGCTGCCCCCACCCCTTGCTCATTTTTATGTAAAGTAATTTTTATGTAAAGTAATTTCCCTTGAATATTCAGAGGAATACAACTTTAAGCAGTTTCAAAGAGTTCATTGTGGGTTTCTAATTGTTTTGTTTGTGATTTTTGTTTGTTTGTTGTTTTGTTTTTGGGTGGTGGTGGGGATTGAACTCTGGCCCTTGCAAATGGTAACATGTACCTTTTACTGCTGAGCTACATCCCCAGCCCATTCTTCAAAATGAAGTCCCCTGTACCCCACTGCATCATCAAAAGCCTTCCCCAGCATGGGTGATGGCTCATGCAAGCTAGAAACCTGGATCTCGTTGCGCAACTTTCAGGCAGCTTAACAGGTTGGAAAATGTCTTTCCTAGGAAGCTTATGTGCATGGTCTTGCCCTTATCCACACAGCTCAGTTGGTCTGACAGTGTGTCTCTTGGCAATCCTTGATGCTTGTAAATTTAGACAGGGGGGAACCTGGTAAATCTGGTGAGTTTCAGGGACTTCCTGAAGCCTACTGTAGGAGATTAAAGAGCTGTTCCTCAGGATGGAATGGTTCACCTCCTTTTCAAACATCTATTGTAACAAGTTTCCTTTGAAGATGGAAGGTTTTATCTTGAAGGAAATTGGCATATAACAGCCATCTCTCTGAAATTCATCAACGTATTTTGGTAGTATCCATCAGAACAAGAATCAGTCACTAAGAAGAAAATTAAGAAACCAGAAAGGCGCGCACACACACACACACACACACACACACACACACACACTCTCTCCCCAGGGAACCAGAGAAGCAAACAGGGCATTATTTTAGTTTTGAGCAGTTGATGGAATCTAAGATACAAGAATTCATTTTATTTTGGGAATATTCCAATTTTTTTAGTGGCTAAGTGTTAGACTACGGGCTTATAGAAACAGAAATCATGATTCAAAATAATTTTGGTTTTACCTAGCTTTTGTGGACACTTGAAATGTATTAAGGGTGTAACATTACTTCTCTGCTTCAACCATAGCATGTTTATGTTCAAAGCACTAACAACATTTTGGAGACTGCAAGAGAGAAAGAAAATAGTAACCGTTTCAGTTAGGGTGCAGTTAACAGAGACCAGATAATGGGCATATGTGGGGGTGCAGAGCTTTGCTAACTTTACCAACTGTAGTGCCAGTACATACTGTCTTATGAGAAACAGGTGTTTAAACATATTATTTTAAAATCACATGTAGCCCCCAAATTATAAAGGCCTTTTGCCTATAAGTGGGATATATGCAAGGAGAAAGGCAGTAAGTCCCTGTTGTCGAAGACCTGGTATGAGCATGAAAAATGTTATGAGATGTCACTTGCTAGTGTACAACTGACCTCTGAAATGCCAGAGAGCATTACCAAAGGCCACTAAAGCAATACAGCAAAATATTGGTCTCCCTGAGACAAGCAAGACTCCTCCGTCAATATCAGCTCCACCTCAACAGCCTGGAGATACTGTGCAACAGATGCAGCCAAGTGTCTATATATATCCCAAATCTATTTGGCTATTAGCTCTCTCCTTGGAGGAATAACTCACAGTGGATGCCACAAGCTTATGTCCTCTAGTGGTTAGGAGATGTTATAAGCCACAATAAGAACTTGTCACCCTTTATAGAGAAACCACAGTTTGCAGATTAGCATACCATCCAAGCATCTATGTCTATGCTCACAGCTTAGCTTGACATAATAATTAGTACTGCTTAAATGCCTGTACATCCAGTAGCTTGTGCTTTGTTAGTATGACTAAAAAGGGTATCACTGGAAAAGCTGTCAACCCATGAAGGGAAACAACCTGAACAGACTGGAGTCCAAAATGACAACTCCAAAGAAATTAGACTGTTTTCTTCTCACCCACTTGTGCCCCTTTCCCAAAGCCCTGGGAACAAACTGCAGAAGAGGAGGCATGGTAGATTGTAAGGGCTGCAGAGAGATAGGGGTAAATCGTGAGACTACAGGAATATAGTCTGGACTCCTAACTGATCAACATGCCTGTGCATACAAGCTTCTCCAACTGGACTATGGGAACCTTGGGTTGTTCAAAATTTGGACATAGATACTTGCAAAATGCACCAATTACCTATTGTAAGACATACTGTGTAACATCAATGTTATCTGCAAACAACTGTGTCATTATATTGTAGAATCCCTTAAAAAAATACCAAAAAAACAATAACAGAAAAAAATTAAAAAAATAAAAATAATAAATAAAATATTAAAAAAAAATCACATGTAGCCAATATGAGTACTATACATTAAAGTGTGCACGTCAGTATTGAAGAATGAGTAGAGTATCACAAGCAACAAAATATTGTTGTTTCATAGAAAGGAAGCTATAGATACTATCTAAACTATGAAATGAGAAATAAGAACATATTCTATTGGCAGGTCAACTTTCACAGAAAAAGTAGAGAAGAGGAACTGGGTACAGCTTGTCCCTAAGGAGCAGGACTTGGGGGGAGGATAGACATCCTCAGCCTTTAGGACAGGATGTTCTCTGCTATTTAACTGTTATTGTCTTGGTATGTATGCTTGGAGGCATGGTGTGGATTGAAAAAAAGCCAACCAATACCAAGTTACTGAACCAGCTTCTTCAATGGACTACTAAGTCAACATTTACAATAGAACCTGGAAAATGGAGCAAAGCAGAGATTTCATTCTTCTTCCTCCTGAGAGGACAATAAGCATAGGGTCATTTCTATTCCTGACTCCATCAGTTGTTGGTAGAGGGATACAACCAGGGTGCTGCTAATTTCACAGCATTTCTGGCCCACTCCTCAGCAGAGAGAAGCGTAACCTCAAGCACAGAGATGCAGATAAGGCCAGAAACAGCAATAGAAACTACATGAAAATGATGAAGGGTAGAGGAATACAGGGTGACACACTGACAGAATCTGCTACAGTTTACATGTGTGCACAGTACTTTGAGTAAAAAGAATAAAAAAAGCAGCAGAGTATATTTGGAAAGTGCTTGTATATCTACAAAAGACATGCACATTTATTGGACATCAACTGTGTACCCAAATCTATGCCAAATGATTCATTTATATTGTTTCATTTAATTCTAATTATAGCCCTGTTGTATCTGGTGCCTTTTGCAGAAAAAAAATAAATGTGGCTCAAGGAATCTGTGTGACAATTACAGAGAACACTAGTTTCTTTGGTAAGTCATTAATGTAAATATAAATATAATGAATAGGAGTGAGAGTATAATTGATACCAAGGTTCCTAAGGTAGGAAATCACAATCATAATGCAAATATGACAGGTAGAGTTACGGGAGAGTAGGAAGATGATGTAATGTCGGAAGATATTTGATTGGAGTGGAAGATGTTCATCAGATGCCTTTGTAGCATCTGGGGATCAAGCTGGTAGCTGCGGGAGTATATGGCTGCCACCACACAGTCCATGGCTGATGTTTCCATTTCTGGGACACTTCTACTGCATATTTTTGTTTTCCTGCAAAGCTCATTCTTTCACAACCTTCAGATCTGTTAGAAACTCTTCTATGTCTGACTGAGTTTTCATAGGTCTTGTGGATGCTCTCACCATTGCTGTAAGTTCATATTAACAAGTTCCCAGAAGCTTGGGAGTCTCTGTTTCCTTATCATCTTGCAGCACCCTGGCTCTTACAACCTCTCCACCTCCTCTTCCTCAATGGTCTCTGGGCTCTGGGTGACACAAAACTCAGCATAAACTGGAGAAATGGGCAGAAGGCCCAACCTTAGCCAGGGAACTATTGGCAGCTTATCACTGCTGGATGACAGAGTTAATCTTCTTTATGGGAGTGAAGTTAGATAGGCTGACTAGAATCCGGTGGATGAACTCACGTGGGGGGGCATCTGGGTCTACATACTTGACTTAATAGGCCTTAGCATATATAACAGAACACATGAAATCCTGTGGTTGGTTTATGAGGGGTGCAAATAGGGGAGGGAGATCTAAACATCATTAAAATGTAATTGTACAAAATGCACAAAAATTTGACAAAAAATACATTGGGAAAAAAGAAACTCTTCTATGGGGGGAGGGTGGACGGAGAGTGATGGGGAGAGGTAAATACAATCTAAGTGCATTTTATACATATGTGAAAATGCCATAGTGAAGCTCATCATTTGGTACAATTGATAGGTGCTAATAAAATGTATAAGGAACTTCCTCTCCCCAGAAATATCTTTTCTGTCCATCCCAATCAGAAGTATATACCCCAACCTCACATCTCTCCAAGATCCCAGGCTTTACTTAGTACCTGGGCATCCACTTCCGGTGGCCATCGTAGGAGGAACAGCGAGGAAGCCAATCTGAATTAACCAGGGAGCAAACCCTCTACCTACCCTCTTACTGCTGTTGTAAAGTGGTCTGATTTCCCTTATGCTACGCTGAGCAAGACAGCAACAGAATGGGACTCCACACAGGCAAGCCCTAGATCCAGAAAGACACCCAGCAGAAACAGAATAGGTATTTGACTAAAAATGAATTTAAGCTGCAAATATTTTAACTTGTTATTCAGCATAATCTAACCAAAGCTGACTGATAATGGGCATTAAGACACATGAATACAAGTGCACTCCCATGATAGAATCTGCTGTGAAATTGGAACTTGTTAAATGTTTGAAGAAATAAATGTAGGGAGATAAACATAGTTTGTGGTAAAAACTTTGTCCTTTTCCAGCTGTAGGTAGGAGTCAATTAGACATTGGTTTCCTGCAGGTGTTATTGCCAAGAACCACAAAAGTATTTGCAAAAGCAAAAATAAGCTACAAAGCATTATATAAATCAACTTCCCAATTAAGTCAGTGGGATAAAATGTTGTTTCTGTCTCATTTATTTGAAAGATTTTTGGATTTATTTTCAGTTGAAAAATAAGTTGGAAATTTTTCTAGAGTGAATTTGCCAGGTGTGTTGGTAGGGTGCTTACAAGCATGGTCCACTTTCTCTCCTCTGTATCCGTGGTTATATTGGTAATTTGACTTTGCACCTTGCCTCATCAGAGTGGAAACTATTTCTTCATCTCTTGATAGGGCTGAATTTTGACTTGTGTTATCCAATATGCTGCAAATGTTACTGTGCCAATCCCAAACCCAATCCTTAAGAGGCCTTACACATTCCATTAGGCTTTCTTGGAACACTGGCTACCATTTTTGAGAGTCATTTTATTTTTGAGAGTCATTTTTAATTAATTAATTAATTAATTATTAATTAATTTATTTATTTATTTGTATGAATGTACTGTCTGCATGTAGGTCTGTGCACCCATGTCGTGCAATGCTGGTAATGCTGCGGAGGTCAGAAAAGGGCATTCAGATGCCCCTCGAACTGGAGTTCTCCTGGAATTGGAGTTACAGATGGTTCTCAGCCTCCATGTGGGTACTGGGGATTGAACCCGGGTCCTTTGCAAGAGCAGTCGGTGCTCTCAACCGCTAGGCCATCTCTCCAGCCCCGAGAGTCATTTTTTATAAGCCACTAGAGGAGAGACAGGAAGAGAGGAAGAGGAAAGCTATCCCATTGGATGTCATCATAGTCCAACCTGTGACTGAACAAGGGGACCAAGCAAGAACAGGCCACCTGTGCAGCTGAACACAGGTCATGCTGCTGGCCTTTGAAATCATGTGTAAATAAATACTTATTTATATTAAGTCATCAATATGAAGCACCAACCTGGTATTTAAACAGTATTTGTTAGGTTTTGTTTGTTTGATTGTTTAATGAGATAAGATCCCACCTTGGCCAAGCTGGCCTTCCCTAGTGATAGACTGATCTGTCTGAAACCATGAACTGGAGAAAGCATTTACTCTCTTAAGTTGTTTCTGTCATTTTTTTTTAACTTTTTGTCTTTTTACTAAGATCTCAAGTTTTAGACCTGAAGTACAATCTCTCAGGCCTTACTGATTATTTATTTCTTGTTATACCTTCCTTTTGGATGCTTAAGGCCACACAGTTAGCCCAGATTAACCAAGGTTTTTGTTTTCAGAAGGTCAGTTGAGGATTTGGTCCTCAGGGGTCACTCAGGTTTGGGGGTGGTTAAGGGAGCCCCTGGCTCCTTTTGGCTTTTCAATTAACCAGTTCCATCCATTCAAGGTCTGTCACATATTTTTGTGATGAGAAAAGTAACTAGCACAACTTCTAGGGTGCAAGGCTAGTTTCCATTTCCCTCAGTCCTTATGAGGAAAATAATTGATCAAGTTATGAAAATAAGCATGCTTTCAGAAGATGATAAAGGAAAAGGCATGCCCTTAGCTAGGTTGAGAAGAGGGAGGAGAAACACTGCTGGCAGAAGCCAATCCGTCTCTTGCATTATTCCCCCAGTGGCTGGATGGAGGTGAAGCTGCTTGATGGTCTTATTTACCACTACCTCATTTTTGGACACAAAGCATCCAGCATCCCGAATTATACTCTCAGCCTGAGCATTCAAAGCAGTGCAGTAGAAGGGATGGCATGAGGGCATCGTTGCCCTTCTCATCTACTGAGGAGACTGTGTGGCAAAGAGCTCAAGTCTCTACATCTCTCTTGGTTTTCATACTCCTGTAAGATTCTTTTCCAAGTCTGGAGAGTAGGCTGCCGCAAAACCCAGCCAAAATGTCTAGATGACAAATGAAGCCATTTAGTCAATCACTGGTGTGCTAGGCTTCCAGGCCAAACAACTAGATGTTTGTAAGTATCTGGGCAATCAACTATTGTTCACTTTTCATCTAGACATGTTGGCAAGTATAAACCCAAGTGAAGACACCAAGAGGCTGCAGATCCATTTCTCATTAAAGTTGAATGGAGTCCAACCTCATGATTTCTCTGACCACATGAAATTCATCCTGGATATTAGATTTGGAAAAGAACTCACATGCAGTGTGGTAGAGCTCTATTGTTTTGTATGTTAGGAGACTGAAGTCTAGAGAAGGCATTGTGTTCTGGCTCCAGGCAGGTAGCAACTGATGATTAATACAAGCTTAGACATTGGCACTTTACCAGGATACTTACTTGCATTCCCCTTCCTTTTTTTTTGTTCCCTTTAATTATATATTACTCCAAAATATACATATATACACTCCACACATAAATAAAAATTACAAAGTCTGAAAATAAACTATAGGTTGATTCAAAAACACATTTAGGGATTCACATTTTAACAGTACAAGTTGCATGCAGATGAAAAGAAATATAACTTTACATTCCATATTACATAGTAAGTTGATGTATGCTGTAATGTACCTTTTTTGAAGGTTCTATAAGAATTTAATATAAATTGTACAATAAGTTTATAATGTAAACTATACATTATTATATTTCAATAACTCAGGGATTATACTGAAATTATTCTATAAAGCTATCAGCCCTTTTTTTGTTCCCTCCTATTTGTATTACTCCAAATTCTGCCCATATAAACAACACATATGTATCAAAATTATGACCTCTGGGAATAAACTATATGCTAATTCCTAAATATGTTTTGGGATTCACATTTTTCCCTTTAATTTTATATTACTCCAGAATATGAATACATATCTTCTACCCATATACAGTAATTTCATGTGTGAATATAAGTGGTAGGTCAATTCTAGAGCCCATTAAGAGATTCACATTATAATAGCACAGTTGCTTTCAGATACAAAGAAATATAATAATATAGCTGCTCAGGTTGCCTTCCAACTGGGGGTTTGGTGTTAGCATCTATAAATGAGAGAAACCTTTCACCTTTTTTTTTTTTTTTTTTTTTTTTTGGACTTTTTTTAGGCTTTTTCTTTCTTTAATCAGTAAAAACAGCACAATTTTAGTCCCTTGTTTATTTTTTCTGGGACTTTCTTTTTACTTCACTTACCATAATGGCTTCTAGTTCCATCCATTTACCTGAAAAGTTCATGATATCATCTTTCTCTTTACCATTGCAAAGAACTCCATTGTGTAGATGTACCACATTTTTGTTATCCAGTCATCAGTTGAGGGGCATTTGGGTTAGTTCCAGCTATTGTGAAAAGAGCTTCAATAAACATAGCTGTGCATGTATCTTTGCTTAAGATACATGCACAGCTATGTTTATTGAAGCTATACATGTAGGATGCATCTTGTGGGTATATACCCAGGAGTGGTATGGCTGAGTCAGGTGGTAGGCTCATTTTGAATCTTTTAAGGGTTCTCCACACTGTTTTCCACAGTGGTTCTATGAGTTTATGTTCCCACCAGCAGTGGATGGATGTTCTCCTTTCCCCATAACCTCTCTATCATTTGGTGTCTTTTGTTTTCTTGATCTTGGACAGTCTTATTGGAGTGATACCTTAGTGTAGTTTTAATTTGCATTTCCTTAATTATTAATGATGTTGAACACTTTTAAGATGTTTCTCAGCCATCTTTACTTCCTTACTGGTGAAGAACTAGAGGAAGAGAAATACAAACCTGAAAAGAACTAGAGGGAGAGAATGACAAACTCTGGAAGTGAAAACACTGAAAATATCTCAGGCTGAAAGGAAAAAAGAAACTGACCACCGAAGCAAAGAGTTACAAGAAGAGAATGAAAAGCTCTGAAAGGAAATGGAAATACTGAAGAAATCACAGGATGAAATGAAAAAGGAAATTGAACATTCACCCAATCAGCAGGAAAGGATGGGAAAAAGCCTCAGAAACAGAATGTATGAAGCAGAAAAAAGAATATCAGACCTGCAGGATAACATGGTGCAGCTAGAAACCTCAATAAAGATTATGAAAAATTTTTTTAAATCACAAAAGTGGAATAACCAGGAAATGTAGGACACTATGAAAAGACCAAACTTCTGCATCATAGGGAAAGAGGAAAGAGAAGAATCCCAAGAGAACGGTATTGATCAGATCTTCAATAGAATAATAGAAGAAAATTTCCCCAAACTGAAAAATGACAAACTCATACAAACACAAAAAGCACATAGAGCACCAAATAGACAAAACCAGAAATTTCCCACACCATATCATAGTTAAAACACTAGATGTTCAAAACAAAGACGAAATACTGAAAGCCAAGAGAAAAACAACAAGTTACATATAAGTCTTTTTGGAGTTTGCTATTCTCTCTCTCTAATTCTTCCCAGAGTTTATTGTTCTTTCCTTCTAGTTCCTTCATGAGTTTTTCATTCTCTCCCTTTAGTTCTCTGATTTGTTCTTTATGTTCTTTGATTTCTTTGAATATGTCTACTGTTGTTCTTCTAAGGCTGGTGTTTTGGTTTCCTTCTAGGGAGATCTCATTGTCAGGATCTTCTATAGGACTGGTTGAGTTTAGTGGGAATTTATTATGAGCTTTTCCCATATTGTTGTTTTTCCATTGTGTCTTTGCCATGTGGATTTGATATTTTTTGTTTGTTTGTTTGGATTCTGGTGCGCATTACCTTTCTTTATGTCATCATCAGAGGCAAGAGAAAAGCCCTTCAACTTGTCCTTCAACTGATAATTGGTGATGAAATACCACTCACATAGATTAGATGAAATAACCCTGTTCCTCACTGACTTGAATAGGTAAGTTTATTTATTCAGTGCTTTATAGCTTATTTTTGGCTTTCATAAGTGTTTTCAGTTCGGTTCATCATTTGACCTATGCAAGTCAAATGGCTGAGTCCTTACCTAGAGATAAAAGTGGGTGATGACCTTGTAGTTGGAAAATGACAGTCATCACTGTAAACCAAATTTCTCTACCTGCATTTATTTTTCAAACATACACCAACTGACAACTTCACACCCATGTGCCTTAATGCCAATAACAGAAGCATTGGTATCTATTAGTCAGCTTTGGTTAGATCATGCTGCAACAACAAACAAGTTCGAATGTCTGTTGCTTAAAATGCAATGATTTCAAACTGGGCTTAGTGGTGCTTGCCTTTAGTCCCACCACAGGCAGGCAGATAGCTATGAGATCAGGGCCAGCCTGAGATGGTCTATATAGTGAGTCCCAGGCAAGCTGGGACTACATGGTGAGACTCTGTCTCAAAAAAATGAACAAACAGGGCCTGGAGAGATGGCTCAGTAGCATTGACTACTTTTGCAGAGGAACCAGTTTTAATTCCTAGCACCTGCATGGTGGCTAGCAACTGTCTGTAACTCCAATTCCAGGGGAATCCCATGCCCTCTTCTGAACACTATGGGAATTGTATGATGTGAGTGCACTTACATAGATACATGCAGGCAATATACTCATACACATAAAATAAAAATAAAGATAAGTTTAAAAAAATTAGAAGAAAAAAAGAACAAATATACAAAAACAAACACAAAAAGGAGCAAAGATGTGACTTGGCTCCTGATATCTTTTCTGAGTTTTTTGTCTGTCCCCAACACAGATTCCCCATTCTTATTTACAAGTCAGTCATTCATTCACTGTCCCCTGAGTAGGCATTTACAAATATATAAATGAGGGGGGAAAGTGAAAGAAGGCATTAATACAATTTAATTTTTGACCTATGGAGGTGCCTAATAAAGGAACTAAATAGCGTCCTTTAATTTGTGGTCCGATTATCCAATACCCCTTAAGCCTTAGGTTCTTCAGCTATAAATGGAGATCATACTTGTATCTGTTACAGAGTGTAGCTGTAGAAATATAGTGTACATTCCATAATTATTATGACATAATCTAGAAGAATCTGTCCATATATCCTCCAAATATCAGCTACGAACTTCAGGGTAAGTAGCAGTGCTCAGATCAAGGTCTAGGAATCATTCCTAACCTTCCTTTCTTCAAATTACAAAAGTGCTTACTTGGGGCTGTAGAGTTGGCTCAGCAGTTAAGAGTGCCGACTGCTCTTGCAGAGGACCTGGGTTCAATTTCCAGCACCCATATGGCAGCTAAGAACTATCTTTAAGCCAGGTGTGGTGGTGCATGCTTTTAATCCTAGCACTTGGGAGGCAGAGGCAGGTGGTTCTCTGTGAGCTCAAGGCCAACCTGGTCTACAGAGTGAGTTTCAGGATAGCCAGAGCTACAGGGAGACCCTGTCTCAAAAGATTAAAAAAAGTGCTTTCTTTAACTCTTCTCTTGGAAGAGAGGCATCAAGAAACAGTTTCATGCCTGCATGGGTTTTCTCCCACTCTGTGGGTTTTCTCTTCACTTCCATGATTGTTTCTTTAGCTGTACAAAAGCTTTTGAGTTTGATGAGGTCCCACTTGTCAGCTGTTGTCCTTATTTCTTGTGCAGCTGCTGTTTGATTTAGAAAGTCTTTTCCCATGTCTTATAGGTTGCTGCCAACTTTTCTATCACCTTCAGGGTTTCAGGTTTCAGGTTGAGATCTTTGATTCACTTGGAGTTTATTTTTGTACAGGGTGAGATGTAAGGGTCCATATGAATTTAAGGAATTTTTTCCAAGTCTGTAAAAAAGCTCATGGGGATTTTGATTGGGATTGCATTGAATCTGTATATTAATTTGTGTAGAATGGACATTTTTATTATATTAATTTTTCCAATCCATGAGCATTGGAAGTATTTCCGTCTTTTGATGTCATCTTCAATCTCCTTCTTCAGGGTTTTAAAATTTTTGTTGAAGAGGTCTTTGGTGTCTTTGGTTAGGTTTATTCCTAGGTATTTTATTTTTTTGAGGCTATCGTGATTGGAAAGATCTCCTTATATTCCTTCTCCAGTTGCTTATTGTTGGTGTAAAGAAAGGTTACTGATTTTTGTAGGTTTATTTTGTCCATTTATTTTGTCCAAAGCTGTTAAATTACTAATATTTTTCTTTTCTCTTTACTTCCTTTAAAAAATTACACTTATTTATTCATAAGGTGTGTGTGTGTGTGTGTGTGTGTGTGTGTGTGTGTGTTTCACGTTACATGTATAGAGGCCAGAGGCCAAATTGTAGGAGTCAATTCTCTCCTCTACCCCAGGGGTCCCATGATTGAACTCAGATCCTCAGGATTTCAACAGACTCCTTTACCCACTGAGCCATCTTGCAGACATTTTCTTCCATTTTTTCATGACTATGAAAGTAATGCTACTCACTGTAAAATATTTGGAAAGCAGTAGAAAGGGTAAATGAGAAATATTATCTGTTATTCTATCACTCTTAAGACAATTACTGTCTAACATTTTGCTTTTTCTCACATGGATTTGAAGCAGTTGCACTCGCATGATGCATGTGAATTGCTCTCAGTCTCTTTAGCATGTTGGCCACCTCAGTATGATGTGCTGTATGTCTTTATTATCTCATCCCACAATCTGGCCATTGGATGAGACAAAGGCACCTCTGGACATGATGTTTGCTCTGCAGCTATTGTAGCCATCACAAGACTGCATTCTGGGAGGAAGTGGGAAGCAAGAATAGGAAGAGAGTCTTCCAGAGACTGAGAGTGAACCATGCAGAGATCTGCAGAGATGATTTTCCTAGCTTCAATAGCAGAAGACTGGTTGGCATTTCAACAATGGAGAAAAGACCCAGTTGTGTGATGTTTGAATGTGAGGCCTGGCTGGGTATTCAATTCTGAATTCTTTGCTATCTCTTCTGGCACAAGATCAGCTAACCTCTTACTTCTTCCTGTCAGATCCTGCAATGGACAACAGCTTTTGAACTAAAACATAACACACCTAACCCAAGACTCAGGAAGCTCTGAAAATGTTAACTGCTCAGCAGGTAATTTTATTTTATTTTATTTTTAAATTTTTAATTTTTTATTTTATTTATTTATGTGTACGAATGTACTGTCTGCATGTAGGTTTGTGCACCCATGTCGTGCAATGCCATGGAGGTCAGAAGAGGGCGTCAGATTCCCCTGGAACTGGAGTTCTCCTGGAATTGGAGTTACAGACGGTTCTCAGCCGCCATGTGGGTGCTGGGGATCAAACCCGGGTTCTCTGTAAGAGCAGTGGGTGCTCTTAACCACTAGGCCATCTCTCCAGGCCCTTTATTTTATATTTTTAAGGGTGATTTTTTTATTTGATTTTTTAACAATAAGTAATAAGTAGTGAATACAAGCATCCTTCATGTAAAATCAATTTGCAAGCAGCTATGCCCAAACCCATACAGCCCAAGACTCCCACCATCCAGCTGGAGGCGCTTGTATGTACAATCATGTTGATCAGATAAGTGTTCAGTCTATATTACTGTAGTTTCACAATTCACCCCATTTGCAGCCCTTACATTCTACCACGCCCCCTCTTCCACAGATTTTTACCTAGGCTTTAGAGAAGGGGTGTAAGTGGGTGAGAAGCAAAACAGTCTACTTTCTCTGGAGATGTGGTTTTGAACTCTGATCAGTTCAGGCTGTTTCCTTTCATAGGTTGGCAGTTTATCCAGGAATAACCTTTCAATCCTTCTATTGAAGCACAAGCAATTAGATAAACAGGCATTTAAACAGTACTAATTATTATGGTAGTTTATGTTGATATAGACACAGATGTTTGGATGGTATGCTAATCCATTTTTCTGTAAAAGATGACAAGTTCTTACTGTGGCTTATAACATCTCCTAACCATTAGAGGATGTAAGCTTGTGGCATCAGCCGTGAATTATTCCTCCAAGGAGAGAGCTAATAGCCAATTAGATTTGGGATAAACAGACATATGGCTGCCACTGCTGCACAGTATTTCCAGGCAGGTGAGATGTAGCTGATGCTGATGGAGGAGTCTTGCTTGACTCAAGGAGACCGATATTTGCTTTATTGATTTAGTGGCCTTTGGTAACACTCTCTGGCATTCCAGAGACCAACTGTACACTTGCAAGGGTGGTCTCAATACATCTTTCCCATGCTTACACCAGGTCTTCGACAGCAGGGTCTTACTGCCTCTCTTCTTGCAGGCATCTCAGTTTACAGGCTAGAAGCCTTTATCTTTTGGGGGGGGGCTTGGATCCCCTGGCCAACATCTCCTTGGCAGAATAATCCATTGCTGATATCAGAGCTGTCTTGTATTAATATATTTTGCTTAATTGCACAGCTTAAAAAGACTTCAGTATTATATTTGTCTCTGAATAAAGAATAATCCTATTCACAGCTCCTCTTTCTATTAGTCAAATAAAGAAAATATTCATACCAGTTTTATAAGAGATTACCTCTATAATAGTCAGCTCTAATTTACAGTTAGGGAATGACTTCATTACCATCATGATTTTCTTTGTTCTATGAAACGGAGGTAAGAAAGTCTCTCATATTAAAACTTTGTGGCACCTGGAAAGTAAAGTTCATAAGGACTCATTATAAACACTTGTTACATATAGGATCCACATAGATGTTTGATGCCTGTTGCAGTCTGAGGCTTTTCTTCCTTTTAATGTTTAGATGGGCCAACTTCTTTGCTGGTATTTCTTAGTACATCCTGCACAATGCAAAGCTGTATCTTTTCTTTCTCAGCCATTAAGTTGGTGACGTTTTGGCCTGTGAGAACATGCAAATCTTCCCATAGTTAGTTTTCAGATTTAAATTGAAAAATTTGACAAAATGTTTAATATATAACTGTATCCCCCCTTTCTTATTTTAGCTTTTTATTTTTTGACCCATGAATCTCAAAAAGGCAGTTGTATTACACATACCTATAGGCAGAAATCAAGTAAAAAGAGCAATACAGGGAAGATCTTTATACCAGACTTCAAACTGTACTACAGGGCTATAGTCATAAAAACAGCTTGGTACTGGCACAAAAACAGACCTGTTGACCAATGGAACAAAACTGAAGATCCAAACCTGAGCACATACAATTTCAGCCACCTCATATGTGACAAGCGGGCCAAGAAGACACAATGAAGGAAAGACAGCATCTTCAACAAGTGGTGTTGGCAAAACTGGATCACCACTTGTAAAAGAATGAAATTAAACCCCTACCTCTCGCCCTGTACAAAAGTCAATTCCAGATGGGTCAAAGACCTCAACGTGAAACCCAAAACTCTGAAGGCAATAGAAGAAAAACGTGGTAGCAGACACAAGACATAGGCTTAGGAAAAGACTTCCTAAATCAGACAGCAGCTGCTCAAGAATTAAGGTCGACAGTTGACAAATGGGAACTCATTAAACTCAAAAGCTTCTGTACATCAAAAAAAAAAAAAATCAAGAAAGTGAAGAGAAAACCCACAGAGTGGGAGGAAACCTTCACCCCAGATACATCTGACAAAGCATTGATTTCCAGAATATTTAAACTACTCAAAAACAAAGAAGAAAACAAATGAATAAAACAAAAGAAGAGCAAAGAGCTGAACAGAGACTTCACAGGTGAGGAATTAGAGATGGCTGAGAAACATCTTAAAAAGTGTTCAATGTCATTAATAATTAGGGAAATGCAAATTAAAACCACTTTAAGATATCATCTCACTCTGATAAGACTGGCTAGGATAAAGAAAACAAATGATTCTAAGTGCTGGAGAGATTGTGGGGAAAGGGGAACACTCATCCATTTCTGGTGGGAATGTAAATTGGTACAGCCAGTATGGAAAGCAGTGTGGAGAACCCTTGGAAGACTCTAAATGAGCTTGCCATTTGACCCAGTCATACCACTCCTGGGTATATACCCACAAGATTCATCTTACCACAGAGATACATGCACAGCTATTTTTATTGCAGCTCTGTTCACAATAGCAAAAAGCTGGAACCAACCCAAATGCCCGTCAACTGACGAGTGGATGAGAAAATGTGGTATATCTACACAACGAAGTTCTATGCAGCAGTAAAAAAAAGACAACATCATGAACTTTGCAGGTAAATGGATGGAACTAGAAGATATTATGTTAAGTGAAGCAACACAGTCCCAGAAAAACAAACGACGACTGGTATCCCTCATCTGTGGATGCTAGCACCAATAACCCAGTAGTAAATATTTCTTGTGGGGAGTGATGCCTATTGGAAAGAACACCAACACCAACAACAGAAAAGACTGCATCAAAGAACTGACTGAAATCGTGAATCTGGTGGGGTGGGAGGGTTGGAAGGGGGACCTGGTTCTATATTCGATTAATGTATATTTAATTGATGTGACTTTAACAGGTATCCAAATTTGCCCAAACTTTGTCTACACATTATATAGTATTTTAGGACTTAGTAAAAGTAAAAATGTCTATATTATACAACATTGGTTAAAAGGTTTTAATGAAAACAGTAATACATTTAATCTAATTGGAAATATAAATTGTTGTCCACATTTGTTTTTACTTAAAATTTGTGTAACAACAAGTTTGGGATCAATGTATACAAATGTTCTATATAATTTTTGAGTTGTACAGTATCATCTTATAACATTTTCTATTACCTGTAGGAAAATTTAACTTAAGGAATTAAGTTTGCTTCCCAAATTAACAACATACAGTCAATGATAAACAGCTTGGGTAAATTTAATGAAAATTTACACCTTGATTCAGCAGGTAATTTTAAAACATGCCTGCCCCTTACTATCTTAAATCATCTCCCACCAGCACCCTGAAACACATTAGACAACTTTATTGCCATACTCCTTGCCAATTTAATTTTTGTAAATCATATTCCAGCTCTTCAGATTTCCTTATGTAACTCAGATTTTTCTTCAAGTGAGCTTTTATATGGAACAATGGACTGTGTGGCCAGTGACCAGGATGGCTGCCCTCCATCCTTATGAGGAGCAGTGGTTATTGGCAGCTGAATTCCTTGGCTCACAGTAACTTTGGACATTGGCCATAGTAATCAGGATTATTGTGGTTACCTGTCAGGGGAGACTTAGAAGAATCTGAAACATTGTGTGCCTAGTGTCAACTACAGTGAGAAACAGCCAGAGGGGAACCATCCAGAAGATGTCTGCTCACTCTGATGGGATGTAAAGAACATTGCAGGGGGCTTATTATTGACCTCAAAATTCATGGCAAATGCTCTGAAATATCTTTATTCCATTTATATTAATTCAAAATGGCCTTTTAAATTAAATTATAAAAGTAACTATACAGACAGAACATAAAAGATAATCACAAAAGGTGATTAAATGCCTCAAATTCTAACTCCCAAATCTGGTGTGACCTTTGGGCACAAATACTTTAAAATAGTTATTTTCCCTCTTTTATGTGTGCGTGCATTTATATATTTTCTTTTAAAGTACAATTGGAGTTTTATCCATGCCAACATGAATTCTTATTCAAAATGACTTTTTATTTATTTTATTTTATTTTGATTTTTGGCCTTTTTAAGACAGGGTCTCCCTGTAGCTCTGGCTATCCTGGAACTCATTCTGTAGACCAGGCTGGCCTTGAACTCACAGAGATCCGCCTGCCTCTGCCTCCCAAGTGCTAAGATTAAAGGTGTGTGCCATCACACCCATCGTTCAAAATGACTTTTTAAAGGAATGCTATGCAGATGTATTGACCTTGTTGTATCTTTATGTTCAGTTCAGATTTTCTGTACTACAAATAACAAAGATTTTGACTGACTTATTTGAAGACAGTTTTCACATTTATCCCTTCCCTCCTTTTAATGCAATTGTGTTTTTTTTTTACTTCTGGGGCATTCATAGTTTCAAATTAGACTTTAAAGACTACTGAAGGTGAATAACAAGTTGTGAAATCTTAGAGACACATTTCTTTCAAAATTCCATGAGATTGGCTTGTTTCTCATACGTTTGATGTATAATGTTGTAAATAATATAAATGCTCTGCTGTTGTTTTTTTAGCTCAGAATGGAAGCTGCATTTCTCTGCAGGGGACATTTTGACTGTCACAATTTAAAGAGAATGGATTCCACAAGCTTTGGGCATGCTGTTAAATATGTATAATGTATAGGACCTTGCTCCCAAATCAGAGAATTAGGTGACTTCAAATGTCAAAAGGAGAAAGTGGAGAAACTGTTCCAAACACATGGGAAATACATTTTTTCAAAAAAACATTTTATTTATTTTCATTTTATGTATGCTAATGTTTTACCTGTGTGTATGTAGTGCATTCATCCTATGGAAAGCTCACAGAGGTTATAAGATGGCATCAGGTTCCCCGGAACTGGGGTTAAGGACAGTCGACCTTAACCTAGGTCCTCTGCAAGAGCACCCAGTGCCCTTAACCATTAAAATGTCTTTCCATTCTCCAGGGGGAATTTATTCTTCAGGAAGATCACCAGATTACATATTGGTTTAATTACTTTTCAATGGCTGGCCTATCGATGATCATTCAGAAAACTTTGTCTTCTGCATCTGTTTTTTCTTCAGTGGTTTCAGACTAACCTCCTCCACATGACTCCATTTCAATGCTCTTGGTTTCAATGCTCACTGTGTTCCACAGTGGCTTCATCCATCTCTTGCCCACATTTCCTTAGGTCAGTTAGTCTTCTCTCCACCTCTGAGGAGATTCTGTATTCTCATGGGTCATTCCTTTCTCTAAGTAGCCTGTCACCTTCAAGTATATTGAATGTTAAGCTCTCACTCCTCCAACCTTATAGTTGCTGAAAGTCTTCTTCAAAAGTGTAGCCTCTTGTGGGGGCTTGGATCCCTTGGCCAACATCTCCTTGGCAGGATAATCCATTGTTGATGTCAGAGCTCCTGTATTAATATATTTTGCTTAAGTGCATAGCTTAAGGAGACTTTAGCATTATATTTGGTTCTGAATAGAGAATAATCCCCCTCACAGTTTCTATGTCCATTAGTCAATCAAAGAAGGCAGTTCTACTGATTTTACAAGAGAATACCTCTATAACAGCTGGCTCCCCTCCAATCTACAGCTGCAGAAAGGCGACTCATCATCATCATATTTCTTCTTATTTATGGGGGGAGTAGATGTCAGGAAAAGGTAAGAAACGTCTCTTGTATTAAAAACCTTTTTGGCACTTAGAAGGTAAGCTTCATTAGGATCTCATTAAAAAATTATGTTTGTTACCTTAGTAGGATCCCCACGGGGCCGCTGGGGCTTCGCAGGAAAGAGAATGCGATAAGGCCCTGCTGTTGACGACCTGATTATAAACATGGGAAAGATGTATGGAGACCGCACTTGCAAGTATACAGATGGTCTCTGGAATTCCAGAGAGTGTTACCAAAGGCCACTAAAGCAAATATAGGTCTCCTTGAGTCAAGCAAGACTCCTGCGTCAGCACCAGCTACACCTCATCTGCCTGGAAATGCTGTGCAGCAGTGGCAGCCATATGTCTGTATATCCCAAATCTAATTGGCTATTAGCTCTCTCCTTGGAGGAATAACCCATGGCTGATGACACAAGCTTACATCCTCTAATGGTTAGGAGACGTTATAAGCCACACAAAGACCCTGTCATACGTAACAGAAGAAAATGTAATTCATGGATTAGCATACCATCCAAACATCTGTGTCTATACCAAAGTAACCTACCATAACAATTAGTACTGTTTAAATACCTATATATCTAATTGCGTGTGCTTCATTTGTAGGATTAAAAGGCTATATATTATACTGTTTAAGTACCTATATATCTAATTGCATGTGCTTCATTAGTAGGATTGAAAGGTTATGCTTGGACAAGCTGGCAGTCCATGAAAGAAAACAGCCAGAACTGACTAGAGACCAAGACAACAGCTCCAGAGAAAGTAGACTGTTTTGCTTCTCATCCACCTGTGCCCCTTTTCTAAGCCTAGGGAACAATCTGCGGAAGAGGGGGAGTGGTAGAATGTAAGGGCTACGATTGGGGTGAATGGTGAAACTACAACAATATAGACTGGACACTCATTTGATCAACTTGATTGAACATACAAGCCCCCCCTGCTGGATGGTGAGACCCATGAGCTGTGTGGGTTTGGACACAACTGCTCGTAAATTGGCTTTACATGAAGGATGCTTGTACTCACAGATTATCACCTACTGTTAAAAAAAAAATGAAAACAAGGGGGCTGGAGAGATGGCCTAGCGGTTAAGAGCGCCGACCGCTCTTGCAGAGGACCCGGGTTCGATCCCCAGCACCCACATGGCGGCCGAGAACCGTCTGAAACTCCAATTTCAGGAGAACTCCAGTTCCAGGGGAATCCGAGACCCTCTTCTGACCTCCGCGGCATTGCACGACACGGGTGCACAGACCTGCATGCAGACAGTACATTCATGCACATACCGAAATAAATAAAAAATTAAAAAAAAATGAAAACAAAACAAAACAAAAAAACCCCCAAAAAACAGAGAAAGACGCAGAAAAGTTATGGCAGAATGCATGATCTGGGATGGGTAGGGGTGGGGTGGGGGGAAGGGAAGGGGATATATGCCTGAACTGAATTGGAAAATGATGTATGAAATACACAAAACATCAATTAAAAAATATATATATATATATAAAAAAAACAAGAGTGTAGCCTCTACATTTGTTTAAGCATTCATTTTTAGTTTTGCTTTTTGGGGGCACTGCAGATCAAACCAAGGCCTTACACATGCCAGGCAAGTGCTCTTTCTCTAGGCCACATCCCCAGCCCTTAACTGTTTATATTTAAGTCCTTAACTATAGGAAAATTTGTGCTTCTCTGTGTTCTTCTGTTTTCTTCTCCCCTTTCATTTCCATGTGGTTATTTTAGAATGGGTGCCTGTCTACCCAGTCTTGCTGTTTATTACAAATTTCCGTGGCTAGATTGACTTTGGGTTCCTTCTTATCTACCTCAGCTCTGTTTAAATATCCAGGTGACAGACAGAGAAGGGTGTTTTCTACTTATACAGTCAGACAGAGGGTCTGGAGACTGTAGGAGGCAGAAGTCATGGAAACTGGGTGACTTTTACCACTGAGATTTTTTTTTTTCCACTTTATGCAACCATGCCATGGTCAACTTGGAGGAGTGTCTTTTCCCTTTGAGGGAGTGTTCCTCTAGTTTCCCATGGATTATCTTCATTGGAATGACATGATTTCATCACTTGCAGACTAGTGGAGACCTAATTAGATTTTGTGATATTTAGAAGATGTAAGCATGTGTTTGCATCTTGTTTTGGGACCTGCTGGTAATGGAAAAGCTTGTAGTGATTTGAAATCTCTGTGTACCCAAGTGTCTACTTCCTATTTCATATTTAAGGTTTCACAACTAAGTTAAACTCAATTTTGCTTTTTAGAAGACTTCATTCAAGAGGTAGAGGTATAAGGATTGTCAGTCTGATGTCACCCTGGGCTGCATAGGGAGATCCTGTGTCACAAGAAGAAATAACCAACCAAATGACCAAAACAAACAAGAAATTCGGAAGACTCTGCAAGTATAGCATCTATTGAAAAAAGGCAACATGACAGGTTCTCAGAAAATTACAAACAGAACTACCATATAACATGACACTTCTAGGAATGCACCCAAAATACGCCAAGTGTATACATGAGCACACACCTTTTCACAGCAGCATTTTTTTAAGAGATGGCATTTATTTATTTATTTATTTATTTATTTATTTATTTATTTATTTTTCTCCATGTGTATGAATGTATTGTCTGCCTGCAGGTTTGTGCACCCGTGTCATGCAATGCCGCGGAGGTCAGAAGAGGGTGTCGGATTCCCCTGGAACTGGAGTTCTCCTGGAATTGGAGTTTCAGATGGTTCTCAGCCGCCATGTGGGTGCTGGGGATCGAACCTGGGTCCTCTGCAAGAGCAGTCGGTGCTCTTAACCGCTAGGCCATCTCTCCAGCCCCACACAGCAGCATTATTTACAATTCTGAAAAGTTAAAACAACATGGGTACCTGTCAGTACACGAACAGAAGAACCAAAGTTAGGCGTTCTTTGTCCTGCGTCTTCATTTCTGTGCTGGACAAAACAGGCTGCCAAACAAAAGCAACAGAGGTGGTTTAGTGTGGGCCCCCCAAGGCCAGGTACGGTTGTCGATCCCGCGAAGAGAAGCCACAGACAGTGAAGCACGCAGGAGAGTATAACCGGGAGCTACCACAGGTCAGGAGAGGAGTAACAAGGAAAGCACTTGACTGCCTGCTTGCTCGGTATTGTGCTCAGGTGAACGTCTTCACTCTTTGTATTTCAAGGCCCAGCCCATGAAGTGATGGGCCTACCTCGGGTAGGTCTTCCTACCCCAATTAACAACTAAGACAATTAATCACCACCAAAATACCCATAGGGAACCTGATCTAGGAGAGTCGCTCACGACTGAGGCTCCCTTGTCAGGCAAGGAAGGCGGGCAACGCACCATTAGTAAAACTAACCAATCACAGCACAGAAAAGGAATGTGGTTTGTAGAGAGAGGTGGTAACAAGGTTCTAGGACGTAAAGTAAGTAGATCACTATGATAGTTACATAGTTAACATATCAGATTGTTTCTCAGTTACCATCCCAGTTGGCTATCCGTCCTACCAAATCTCACCCACTACGCTTCTTGTCATATATGTGTACATGGTGTAAATATTTAAATTTATTCCCCCTTCCCTTTAGACTCCTTCCTCCTTACTCTTAATTCCCTTTTAGTTTCATGGATATTTACATATACAAAGTTATATCCTGGATTTTTCACATGAGAGAATATGTGACTGAGTTGGCTTAGTTCAATTAACATCTATTTTTTCCTTAAAAGTAGCAAAATTTCATTCTTGTTTTTGGCTGAATAAAACTATTGTGTATATGTATTATATGTTTGAATACATTCATATGTTGGTCAGCTTGTAGGCTAGTTCCATAATTTGTTTATTTTGATTAGTACGGCAAAGCAAACATGAATATGCAACTACCTTTGTGGTGTGTTGACTAATGAATCCTCTGAGTATCTAAGACTGGCACATGTAGATTGTATGGCAGTTCCATTTTCAGTCCTTTGAGGATCCTCCATGCTGATTTGCATATTGGCTATACCAGTTTACAGTCTCATCAGTAGTATACAAGAGTCCTTCTCTCCCCATGGGCTTTCCAGCATGAGGTTTCATCTGTTTTCTTGCAAACCATCCTGAATAGGATGAGATTAGAATCTCAAAGAGTAGTTTTAACTGTCACTTCTCACTATACATCATATATGTATATGTATAGTAGTTTTAATTTTCACTTTCCATATAATGCCATTTGTATTCTTCTTTAGAGAATATCTTTTTAATTCATTTGATCATTTATTTTTAGGATAATTCTTTAGCATTATTTATAGATTTTTAGATTTATTCTCTTGTTGGCTGTATTAACAAATTATTTCCCCTTTGTAGACTACATTCATTACTCAGTCCATTGTTTCTTTTGCTGTCCATTTTTTAAAAATTTCACAATTAATGCCATTTGTAGTTTTTATTATTTCCTAGCTATTGAAATCCCTTTCAGACTATCTTGCATAGGTCTTGCCTTGTAAGTGTTTTGCCTGTAGTAGCTGCAGAGTTTCAGTCTTACATCTAAGTCTTTAATCCATTTTAAATTGTATTTTTGTGCTGGGGAAGATAGGTATCTGTGGGAAATCTTAGTTAATATGTTTTTTTTGTCTGTGCTGGATAGCTTTAGTGTCCAACTTGACCACACCTAGGTTGAGGAGCCTCAATTGGGGATGGCTCCATTGGATTGGCTCGTGGCCACATCTGTGGAATATGTCGATTGTCGAGCAGTGTGGGAGGGCCCAGCCCACAATGAAATGGTGACACTCTGGGCAGGTTGTTGTGGACCCTACAAGAAGGCAGACTGGGTATGAGCCAGGGGAGAAAGTGCGTGAACAGCATTTCCTCCATGGCCTGTACTCAGCTCCTGCCTCCAGGTTCCTGCCCTGAGTTCCTGCCTTGGGCTCCCTGAGTGATGAACTGTGACCCAGGAGATGTAAGCTGAATAAACCCTTTCCTCCCCAAGTTGGTGTCGGTCAGAGTGTTTTGTCACAGCAATGGAAGACAAACTATAACAGATGGGTTGCATTCTAAGCCAATGGGACCTCTCTGGCCATACCCATGGTGTGGGATATAGTAACGAAAAGGTTTAGGATTCGGTCCTGAGATTTGAGCCGTGCCCGACATTTAACCAGACATCTTGAAATAAATGCTTTCTCTGCATTTGGACCTCAATATGCGTCCACGTGGTGTGCTTTCCTGCATGTGTTTCCCACATGGATTGTCCTGGTATTAAATGGGCCCCACCACAAATCTCGGTGGCTCACCAACAAATGGCACCATGAACGTGGGGCATGGAGACCAGTTTGGTAAGCTAGAATCTCTGTAAGATGGGAAATGACACTTTTAAGGAAGCCATGTTTCAGGAGAAATTATTTTGTGATGTGTGGCATGTGTTTGTTGACTGTGTGCTGTGGTTTGCTGTGGATGTTGTGTTTCAAGTTGTGGCATGGAGAAAGTTTAGCATCTCCAAATCAGTGAAGACATGGACTAAGGATGGATGCAGAGGGAATTCTCATATTGACTCTGCTGGTGTGCCTGTGCATCCATCCTTAGACCATGTGCTGATGGAGACTTGGCCTGTGTGCCAGAGACAGTTTCTCTGATAGGCTTTGGGAAGCTTGCATTCTCTTGTGGGTTTTCACCCACTTGGTGGGACATGATTATGGAGCCCATGGGTGCCATTTTGGCTTCCCTGGATTGGGGGCATCTGTTGCTTCCCCAGCCTACCCTGGTGGTGGGTATCCAGAGAAATTGTGAGAGGAGCCCTTCCTCTCCCGTCCACGTCCACTTTCCTTCTGGAGGTTTTTTTTTTTTATAATTTTATATTTATTTTTTTATTTTTATTGATGCTTTGTGTATTTCATACATCATTTTCCAATTCAGTTCAGACATATATCCCCTTCCCTTCCCCCCACCCCACCTCTACCCATCCCAGATCATGCATTCTGCTGTAACTTTTCTGCATCGTTCCCTGTTTTTTTGTTTTGTTTTCATTTTTTTTAACAATAAGTGATAATTTGTGAGTACAAGCATCCTTCATGTAAAACCAATTTGCAAGCAGTTGTGCCCAAACACACACAGCTCATGGGTCCCACCATCCAGCAGGGGGGCTTGTATGTTCAATCAAGTTGATCAAATGAGAGTCTGGTCTATATTGTTGTAGTTTCACCATTCACCCCAATTGCAGCCCTTACGTTCTACCACACCCCCTCTTCCGCAGATTGTTCCCTAGGCTTAGAAAAGGGGCACAGGTAGATGAGAAGCAAAACAGTCTACTTTCTCTGGAGCTGTTGTCTTGGTCTCTAGTCAGTTCTGGCTGTTTTCTTTCATGGGCTGCCAGCTTGTCCAGGCATAACCTTTCGATTCTACTAATGAAGCACATGCAATTAGATATACAGGTATTTAAACAGTATAATATATAGCCTTTTGATCCTACTAATGAAGCACATGCAATTAGATATATAGGTATTTAAACAGTACTAATTGTTATGGTAGGTTACTTTGGTATAGACACAGATGTTTGGATGGTATGTTAATCCATGAATTACATTTTCTTCTGTTAAGTATGACAGGGTCTTTGTGTGGTTTATAACATCTCTTAACCATTAGAGGATGTAAGCTTGTGGCATCAGCCGTGGGTTATTCCTCCAAGGAGAGAGCTAATAGCCAATTCGATTGGATATACAGACATATGGCTGCTACTGCCTGCACAGTATTTCCAGCAGGGAGGTGTAGCTGTGCTGACAGAGGAGTCTCTGCTTGACTCATGGAAACCTATATTTGCTTTTATTGTTTAGTGGCCTTTGGTAACTCTCTGGATTTCAGAACCACTGTAGTACTTAGCAATGTCTCACAACATTTTCATGTTTACTTACAGGTCTTAACACAGGGCTTATCACCTCTCTCCTTGCAATTTCAGTATCCCATTAGGCAAAGGGCTCTTAGCCTTTGTGGGGGCTTATCCCCTGGCCAACATTCTCCTGGAGAATAATCCATTGCTGATAGTCAAGAGCTCCTGTATTAATATATTTTTTGTAATGCAAGCTTAAAGGACTTTAGCTATTATATTTGGTTCTGAATACAACAGAAACATCTGAGTTAATTTGGTGATATAAATTGCTGTTGTCAACATTAGCTTTAACTAAAATATGTATTAACAATTATTTTGGGATTGGTATAAACCAATGTTCTCTATAATTTTGTCTGTCATATTAGTATCACCTGGTAGCATTCTCTTTCACCTATCGGATGATTTAATTTAAAAATAAAGTTTGTTTCCCAAGTTAATCACATCCCCAAAACCGCATGGGTGAACTTGATGAAATCTGTGCCGTGATTCCACCCGATAGGTGGGTATAAGACAACTGCCTTTTTTGAGACTCATGGGTCAAAATAAAACTTACCCTTAAAAAAAAGGGGATACAGATAGCTATGAAACCTTTTTGTCAAAAACCCTTGCAATTCAAATCTAAAACTAACTACGGGAAGGGATGTGTATGTTCCAATGGGCCAGAGTATCACCAACTTAAAGGCTGAGAAAGAAAATGCAGCTTTGCAGTGAGTAGGATGTACCAGAAAGTGCCAGCAGAAGGATTGACTCCTCTGGGCATTGAAGGGAAGAAATGCCTCAGATTGCTGCAGACATCAGGCCCCTCTCTGGATCCTACTAGTAACAACTATTTTTAATGAATCCTAATGAAGCTTACCTTCTAGGTGCTGCAAAGGTTTTAATACAAGAGACTTTCTTAACTCCCCCCCATAGAATAAGGAGAAATATGATGATGATGAGGTCGTTCTCCAGCTGTAGATTGAAGCCAGCTGTTGTGGAGGTATTCTCTTGTAAAATCGGTAAAACTGCTTTCTTTAACTGACTAATGGATATAGAAACTGTGAAAAGGATTATCCTTCTAGAGGTTTTGAAATGGGCTTAGAACCTGCTCTGCAGCCTGAGGTCCAGCCCCTAAGAGAAGCCCTGGCTTCTGCCTTCTGGCCACAGTTCAGGTGGTTAAGGTCACAGAGGCTGGAAGGATGGTAGTGCTGCCGGAGCAAGCAAGCTCAAGCTTTTTGTGGCAAACCTTCCATAGAGGTGTTCATTTGCAACTTTGCACAGGCAGGCTTGGGTTGTAGAGGCAACTACCTAGGAATTAATCTACCAACATTGGCTTGCATGGAAGCTTGTGAAAAGCCAGCCACAGTCTAAAAGTGTTTTTAAGTGTCCTCCTTAAAAATTTTCTGTAAATAGTGTTAAATAATGTAAAATAGTGCTTAACTCCACTGAAGTTTTCTTTCTTTTTTCTTTTTTCTTTTTTTTGTCTTTTCAAGACAGCGTCTCCCTGTAGCCCCAGGTGTCCTGGAACTCACTCTGTAGACCAGGCTGGACGTGAACTCACAAAGATCCACCTGCCTCTGCCTCCCAAGTGCTAGGATTAAAGGCCTGTGCCACCATGCCCAGCTGAAGTTTCCTTTCATCTGCTAAACTTCCCCCAAGATCTCTTCTGGAGGTCTGTCTTCTATGATGCAAATTGAGCTTGTAAATTCCAGGCTTGGTGGTGGCCCAGGCCTTTAATCCAAATGGATGTCTGTGAGTTCAGGAGGCCTAGTCTACAGAGTGACCTCCCTGGCTGGTTCTGTGAGAAAGCCCTGCCTTGAAAAGACCAAAGGCAAAATATGAACCTGTGACATTTTTCAGTGTGTAGCTGTTTGTAGATACTCAGGTTAATCTAGTCCAATGTTTGTTCTGTGCCCCTCTCCTGCTCTGGAAACAGCAGATGGCTGGTGGGGAAAGGGCTGGCTTTACAGTATTCTGTGTTTCATTGGGAAGCATAATGTCTTGGGCACTCTTGCCCAGGGGCAGTGCTTCCTCTTTCATTGTGTTTTAAAGGTGCAGCTTTGATTCCAATACTCGGGAGACAGACTGTGGTCCTCTGTGAAGACTCAAGCCCAACCTTATTGTGTAAATGACCTTTTTTCATTGAACATCAAACAATATGGCTTTCCTCTCTTGCAGGTCAACCTAAGAAATCTTTCTTATATATGTATGTATGTATGTATGTATGTATGTATGCACACATGTGTGTATGGATGTGTGTACTTGTGTTCTAAGTATATTTTAATGTTAACAGCTATATTACCAATAAAAACATTGCCTCTGAGTTGGAACGTGGTCCTTCCTTCTCAAGACGCAAATTTATATTAAACAGCCAACACATAATTCAGTTTTAACAAAGGTTATGGGTTATCTATTAAAAATTTTAAAATAATGGATCTACACTGCCACCTACTGGTTACGCTCTTTCAACATCTAAAACAAAGACGCAACCAGGTTTTCATTGTATTAGAGTGTTAATAATTTTTGGTGTCTTTGGGAATAAAAAATAAAAAAATATAAAAATTTAAAAATAGAAAATAAAAAAAATGTGAATTCCCATTAATATCATTGCAGAATTCATGGCCACCATTTTTTTAAATTATTGCATGCATACAGGCTAAGACAAGCCTGCATTTCGTTCAGATGCCCAGTGGGTAGCTGGTGTTCAGGCCTGCATTTCATTTGGGTGGCCAGTTGATTGGAAAAAGGCTCCTTTTGCGGACTACCAGCCTGGGTAGCTAGTGGTGTGAAATTCCTGTCCTGTCAAAGTGGGCACTGTGTCCCCCTTCCCTTAGCAGGACTGTGCTGCACCTGCTCAAGACAAAAGAAGCTTCCTAGAAGCTCCCACAAAAACAAAAACAAAAACAAAAAAATCGAGATGGTAATTATGGTAACAATTTGGGGCATATCTAGCCAGTCTTTAATTAACTAATGGGCATAGAACTGTAAAAAAAATATTATGAGCTAGATATTGGAAAATCTTTTAAAGCAGGTTTTCATGCCAGGCTTGGAAAAGGCCAAGAGCTTGGAGGAAGATAGTTATTAAAATCCATTTTGTAAGGTTTGCAGTTTAAAATGGTATATTTGCCGGGCGTGGTGGTGCACGCCTTTAATCCTAGCACTTGGGAGGCAGAGGCAGGTGGATCTTTGTGAGTTCAAGGCCAGCCTGGTCTACAAAGTGAGTTCCAGGACAGCTGGGGCTACAGGGAGACCCTGTTTCAAAAAGACCAAATAAAATAAAATAAAATAAAATATAAAATAAAATGTTATATTTAAAAATAACATATATTTGCATATAGAGGTATTTCAGTAGTATACAGAAATACAAAATAAACCATAAAAATTAATGATTTCTCTGAAGTCATAGTCTAGTCATATAGTTTTAAGGAGCAAAGTGTATATTGGGTAAATTTTATTTGGCAGGTATTCAACTTTGCCCAAGCTTTGTCTAAATATTATAGGATATTAGTAGACTTAGTAAAAGACTTAGTAAAAATAGTTAGATTAGTTAAATTTGGTTGAATGTTTTGGTGAAAATGGTAATACATTTGAACTAATTGGGAATATAAAATGTTAATTGTTTTATTTATAATTTGTATTGAATTTCCAACAATAACTTTGGGGTTAAGGTACACAAATGTTCACTATATTTTTCTATGTTATACAGTATCACCTTGTAACACTTTCTTTTACTTGTAGGATAATTTAAAGGAATTAAGTTTAAGTTTACTTCCCAAATAAGTAGCATACAGTCAATGATAAACTGTTTGGATGAATTTGATGTAAACTTACACCTTGGTTCATGTTTATGGGTATGTGTAATACAACTTAGGCATCTATAGGTCAAAACATAAAAATTAAAAAAAAAAACAAAAAGAGGGAGGTGGTATAATATTCCTTCTGGGATACAAATGGAAAACTCTGTATTCCAAACCTTTTGATAAATTTTCAATTTTGAGGTCTTGAAACTAACAATGAGAGGAGATTTGTATGTTCCCACAGGTAAAAACACCAATCTAAATGAGTGAAAATGTACAACTTTTGGCTGTGCAGGATGGACTGGGAAATGCCAGCAGAGAGGCTGACTCAACTGAACATTAAAGAAAGGAACCTCAGAGTGCCTGAGTCACAAACACTGAGCAACTCTCTGAATTCTATTTGGGATAACTGTTTATAATGTGCCCTAATGAAGTTTACCTTCCAGATGCTGAGAAACCTTCTTACCTCTCCCCCTTTATAGGAAAAAGAAAAACGTGATGGTAATGAAGTCATTCCCTAACTGTAAATTAGAGCCAACTGTTATAGTGGTAATTTCTTTTTTTTCTTAATTTTTATTTATTTTCGTATGTGTATGAATGTACTGTCTGCATGTAGGTTTGTGCACCTATGTCGTACAATGCTGTGGAGGTCAGAAGAGGGTCTTGGATTCCCCTGGAACTGGAGTTCTCCTGGAATTGGAGTTGCAGATGGTTTTTAGCTGCCATATGGGTGCTGGGGTTCGAACCCGGGTCCTCTGCAAGAGTAGTCAGTGCTCTTAACCACTAGGCTATCTCTCCAGCCCCAGTAATTTCTTATAAAACAGGTATAACTGCCTTTTTTAATTGACTGATAGACATAAGAACTGTGAAAGGATAATTCTCTATTTAGAACCAAATATAATAGTAAAGTCTTTATAAGCTGTGTAATTAAGCAAAATATATTAATACAGGAGAGCTTTGATATCAGCAATGGATTATTCTGCCTAGGAGAGGTTGGCTAGGTGATTTAAGCCCCCCAAAATGATTAAGGCCCTTTGCCTATAAGTGGGATATCTGTAAGGAGAAAGGCGGTAAGTCCCTGTTGTCGAAGACCTAGTGTAAGCATGAAAAAATATTTTGAAACTTCATTTGCTAATGTACAGTTGGTCTCTGAAATACCAGAGAGCACTACCAAAGGCCACTAAATCAATAAAGCAAAATATTGGTCTCATGAGTCAAGCAAGACTCCTCGGTCAGCATCAGCTACACCTCCCCTGCTTGGAAATACTGTGCAGCAGTGGCAGCCATATGTCTGTATATCCCAAATCTAATTGGCTATTAGCTCTCTCCTTGGAGGAATAATTCATGTCTGATGCCACAAGCTTATGTGCTCTAGTGGTTAGGAGATGTTATAAGCCACAATAAGACCTTGTCACCCTTCATAGAAAAACCACAGTTTGTGGATTAGCATACCATTCAAACATTTGTGTCTATGCTCACAGCTTAGCTTGCCATAATAATTAGTACTGTTTAAATGCCTGTATATCTAATTGATTGTGCTTTGTTAGTAGGATTAAAAAGGTACCCTGGATAAACTGTCAATCCATGAAGGGAAACAACCTGAACAGACTAGAGTCCAAAAATGACATCTCCGGAGAAAATAAATTATTTTGTTTCTCAATCACTTGTGCCCCTTTCCCAAAGCCTGGGAACAACTTGTGGAAGAGGAGGCATGGTAGAATGTAAGGGCTGCAGAGAGATTGAGGTGAATCATGAGACTACAGCAATATAGACTGGACTCTTATTTAATCAATCTGCTTGTGCATACAAGGTTCTCCAATTGACTATGGGAACTTTGGGTTGTTCAAGATTTGGACATAGATACTTGCTAATTGGTTCTACATGAATGTTACTTACATTCATTGCTTATGATTGACAATTAGTTCACTTCATGGTTGGGGTTTTTGGATATTAATTGGCCTTTGTGTGAAAATAAAGTTTCAGGTGTGATCTGCCCCCCACTGCCTAGCACTCAAAGTAGGCTTGAGCAGCTGGCTATTCAAAACTCAGGTTCCTTTGTGTTGTTAGCCTCGCCCATGGGCTCCCCTGCCTCTCAGAAAAATAAAAAAAAAATTTAAAGGGTGAGATGTAGGAAAACTTAGTTAAGATGGGTTGCATTCTAAACCAACGGGACCTCCCTAGCCACACCCATGGGGTGGGATATAGTGACGAAAAGGTTCAGGATTCGGTCCTGAGATTTGAGACATGCTCGATATTTTATTTATTTATTTATTTATTTATTTATTTATTTATTTATTTATTTATTTATTTATTTTTACTTATGCATTTTATTATTTTATTTTTTTTTGAAAATGGACAATCTTTTTTTTTAATTGATGACTTGTATATTTCATACATCATTTTCCGATTCAGTTCAGGCATATTTCCCTTTCCCTTTCCCCCATCCCACTCCACCCCATCCCAGATCATGCATTCTGCCATAACTGTCCTGCATCTTTCTCTCAGTTTTTTTTTCATTTTTTAGCAATAAGTGATAATTTATGAGTACAAGCATCCCTCATGTAAAACCAATTTGCAGGTTGTTGTGCCCAACCCCCCACAGCCCCACCATCCAGCAGGGGGGGTCTTGTATGTTCAATCAAGTTGATCAAATGAGTGTCCAGACTATATTGCTGTAGTTTCACCATTCACCCCAATCGCAGCCCTTACATTCTACCACGCCCCCTCTTCCGCAGATTGTTCCCTAGGCTTAGAAAAGGGGCACAGGTGGATGAGAAGTAAAACTGTCCTCTCTCTCTGGAGCTGTTGACTTGGATTCTGGTCAATTCTGGCTGTTTCCTTTCATGGGCTGACAGTTTGTTCAGGAGTAACCTTTCGATCCTACTAATGAAGCACAAGCAATTAGATATATAGGTATTTAAGCAGCACTAATAGTTATGGTAGGTTACTTTGGCATAGACACATATGTTTGGATGATATGTTAAT